>CM073769.1:47941835-48066117 GCA_037158775.1 Hetaerina titia | reverse complement strand
GGGGAACACACACGACGATGAGCGTTCGGGGAGACCGTCTGTCATTACAGACCAACTGGTGAGCTCAGTTGACGAATTCGTGAGGAACGATCGGCGCGTCACAATTGATGACATCTGTGAGCATTTTCCCAATGTTTCTCGAACAATTGTTCATGAAATTGTTAAACACCATCTGCATTATGCAAAAATTTGTGCAAGATGGGTCCCTCGCATGCTTACAGATGAGCACAAAACCAAGCGTATGGCTGCAGCACTGACGTTTTTGGGACGTTATTCTGATGAAGGAGACTCTTTCTTGACTCGCATAATTACTGGTGACGAAACATGGGTTTGTTATGCATCACCTGAGAGTAAACGACAGTCAATGGAGCTTTTTGGCAGGAAAAAGATTTGACAGCGATGAAGAACTTAAAGAAGGAGTGACCCTGTATCTCAATGAGCTGGCGGCGAAGGACTATGCAGCAGGAATACAGAAACTTGTCACACGTTATGACAAATGCCTTAATTTGCTTGGAGATTATGTTGAGAAGTAGTTTAAAGTATCCTCTTTCAAATAAAATTTTTATGTTTGTTAATATTTACTTTTGTGTCTTTATTTCACGAACGGGTACTACTTTCCGGATGACCCTCGTATTTAGAACCACAACTGTTGAACTTTTGTAAGGTTATAAGGAGAAGAATTACATAAGGCAAAGAGGCTTTCACAAAGAGAAGGGAATTGATCACGGGGACGTTTGGTGAGGATGTTAAGACAAGACTCGTAAAAACTTTGATATGGAGCGTATTTACGGCACGGAAACGTTGGGTGAGGATGAAGAAAAGGCTCGTCAAAATTTTGATATGGAGCGTAGTTACGACGTATGTACGGCGCAGAAATATGGTCACTGAAGGAGGAAGTCACTGAAGCGAGTAGATTGGAAGCTTTTGAAATGTGGGTGTGGAGAGGGATGGAGAAGGTGAAATGGACCGAATGGAAAACACACGAGGAAGTGCAAGGTATGGTGGGCAAGGAGAGGGGATTGTTGGAAGAAATCATAAGGAGTTAGGAAAAATGGATGAAAAACATACTGATCGGCAGTGTGATATTGAAGACTGTAATAGAGGGGAGAATATTAGGCAAATGAGGAAAGGGATGGAATAGGATAGCGATATTGGATGGGATGAAGGAAGTACGCATAATTGAAAAAGGGCCTATTTTTAGTTTGAATGTTGGGTTTCTTTTTGTTAAGACAAACAAGGGAACTGTCGCAGTACCGTTTTACTCGAGAGTATAGGTTTATTATTTATGAAGTTCAAACATGCGCTTTTTGACGCAATAGTGGTACAATTGAGCTTTTGGCAGGTACATCTTGTTGTTTAAGCGCAACGTGCTAATCCAGAGCGCTGAGTTACTGACCGGAGGGATCAGGTTCGATTCCCGGGGACGTTTGTGGGCACCCTCATCTTCATTAAGTAAAGAAACACAATGTATACATCCACTGTTCTTTATTATTGTACGACTAGTTTCAACGCTTAGGCGTCATCATCAGGTACAAAGTCCCCTCATCAAAGTACCCTCATATTCGCCCAAGCTCTGTGATTTTCCGGGTCTTCCTAGGAAACATGCGACATAAGGAAAGGGACCCCTCTCCTATCCTAATGAGTGAATCTATCACGTTGTTGGGCTTAGAACTAGGTGAACTCAAATATCAAACCAACCTTCGGGTTGATAGCTGTGGTTGGTGGTTAGTCCAGTGAAATGTCTGGAAAAGATGTTCTTCTGCGTCGACGCTAAGAAACTACATGTGCGCGAAACTATACTGAGAAAACTTCCGATGCTTCTTTTTGCCGGCCTTCATGACTACACCTGGATAACAACCTTGTCGCCCGTATGGTTGCCCACATAACTTATCTCATCACCGCTATGACAATGTTCCGCTACTGGGAACTGCGTTTAGTAATCGGTGGTTCGACTTTGTTCACTAGGTATCCGAAGTCATTCACTACGGTGACGTTCTTGAGTAACCCTCGATTGTTCATAAATGAGTTAAAACACGGAAAAGTATCCGATTTTTCCCTGTCTTTTGGGAAAGGAATACGTTCAGCCCTTATTGAACATTTCCTGCTCTCCAGGAAGGAAATGTTCAATAAAGAGTAATCATAAAAATTGCATTGGCATAACTGTGTAAATTTGCACAATGTGCAACACGCATTGAGTAAAAATGTAATTAAAAGTTACATTTTTAGTTCAATGTGTTATTCATGCGCGTGTGGTACATGTTTCATTGATGTGACTCCAGTATTACGTCAGTGGCAGCCTTTGCGATTTGAAACGTGCTCTCGAAAGAGTGCATGAGAAGGGCAGTTCATGGAAATCCATATTTCAGAGACAAGCGATACTTGTTGGGCACCTGTTGAGGCACGAAGGGCTACCGAAATTGAGTATGGAAGGACATTTTAGTAGGGAAAGAGAGGCGAAGGAATATCACGTTTGCGGTTCCTAGAGGTGGAACTCAATAGTAGATGATGCGGGATGTAAGCGCTACTTAGAAATGAGAAGGAATGCGGAAAAACGGGATGGGTGGAAAATTTCTGAAAATCAATCTGCATATTCATCGCTAAATAAGAAAGAGAGTGGTAGATCTATTGTGAAGAAAGTAGAAATTTTTCACTTTCTTACCATTTTTAATTTGCATAGTACCCTGCAAGCCACCGCTAAAGTGTGTGGCAGGGTGTGAATACACATCAGACTAATTTTTAACTGAATAATTATACCCCTACCCCGGTTAGACAATGTTATTTTGATCTCTTATCGTTCGTGGAAAAATTGACATCTCAAATCCATCTGTTCTACACTTAATCTCTCTGATATTTTTTATATGATCTCTCCTACCGTAGTACGATGGGGGTAGTAACACATTTTCAATATCATTGCTAAAGAGATATCCTTCCAATTTATGCAAGAAGTTTATTCTGTAATTTAGCCTTCGCTCGGTGAGTGATTCCCAGCCTAGCTGCTCTAATATTTTGTATTCGTCACTAAATTTATCATAACAAAGTTTTACAAATCTAGCTCTTCTACGCTGCACGCGACACAATTCGGCAATAAAACCAACTCCATGAGGATCCCATATACATGTATGTACTAGCAGTATGTTCTAAATGAGACCTAACCAACTAATAATGGCATTTCTCTTAAACCTTTTCACCACATTTACCCAGTACTCTCCTAATAAATCCTAATTTTCTGTGAGCTTGCCCACATATTCCCAGTGTATATTTCACCCAGGATAGGTCGTGTATTTAAGTGAGTCTACTCATTCCATTTAAGTGTTCCCGATGCAGTAGGCGTTCGGAAGGGAATTGTTCTTTTTAAAAAATTCACCTCTACGCGCTTTTATTAGTTTAATTCTAATTGCCAACTGTCGCACCAGTGTTGTATAGCATTAAGGTCATCCGATAAAGCTGCTGTGTCCTTAGGTTTACGAATATCACGGTAAACCACTGCATCGTCGGCAAATAAACATATCTTACTAGTGACTAAGGAGTCGACATCGTTAACGTAAAGTAGGAATAAAAGAGGCCCGATAACACTTTCCTGGAGAACACCTGAAGTAACTTCTTGAGCTAACATTTGTAACTCTTGATTAACATTTGAGCTAACTCCATCTATAACTACACTTTGTACACGACCATTCAAGAAGTCTTTAATCCAACCCAGGAATTTTTATCTAAGACATATGCTCTAAGCTTGGTGAGTAGTTTACTATTAGGTACTTCGTCGAAGTCGTCTTAAAATCTAGAAAAACCGCGTCCACTGTAACACTGATCTCTCCCGATGTAAAGATATCATGAGCAAAACGCGCAAGTTGTGTCTCGCTGAATTTATCATTTCGGATTTAACCTCCGCTCCATTGACCTAAACGATCATTAACGACCTTTAACCTAAACGATCAAAGACGTTTGCCTAGATTACTCAGTTATTACATTTTCATTGCGAAAATATCATTTAAGAATAAGATGAGACGCTTTCATCACATTATCATCATCGGTTGTTCTGCCGTGTAGCAGGTTCTCTCAAGGCTCACCTCCATGTCTCCCTGTCCTGAGCCATTCACTGGTAGCCTATATTTTTCTAATAAGCTCTAGATTTAATTTAAGTTATTCTTAATACTTATGTGATGCAAAAAGACTCAAATGGAATATAGGGCTTATCAGCAAACGATCTGATGGTCACCGGCCAGATGTGGATCGAAGTTTCTGTATGGATGGTGCTCTACAAAAGGCATCAGAACTAAATTCATTATGTTATCGAATTGAAACTTTTAAACATCGACCAAATTTTCGGAATGCTTTCGTTATGCTTATTCCGAATCTCATATTATAAACATGTGCTCAAATTATGATAACGTTTCGTACAAATCGAGAACTTATGATATGCAACGAAGAATAGTTTCATTGGACTAAATAACATTTTAATGATACAAACGACAGAATGATATTTTAAAATGAGCATTTCTCGACATACCTCACTCTAGGGATCAGTTAAACAATTTAAAATGGCGTATGAAAGTTCTAGTCTACTTATTTGCTCCTAGAAGAGTAGATTTCGTTTAAAGGAATAAATAGAATTATTTTTGTCTTCTTTTGTCTTTGTCACCCGACGCGTGATCCCTGACTGATCCACTCTACCAACTCGTCAGGAGGTTCAGGCGGTTTGATATTAACCTACTGGCGGTTTCCTTCATTAATTGTCCACCTCAAGGGCAAGCTCCTTCACGATAAAATATAAAAAATTATAAGAAGGAACGGAAGGAACTGTCGGAGGATATATGAAAGTTTAAATTGGTGTTTAATTTATCCATGAAGATTTTTCGTGGGTGATTCATTCTTCAGACTTTCCGACTGTGGTTCATATGCAACATGTTTTTCATTTTGGTACTGTGTACTCTATATTAATTTTTCAGTGCAATGTTCAGTACAATTTCACGGTGATCGCCGATCATTTTGCATTGTTTTGGATGACTTATCAACTTCTTAAAGTGTCATCTTGAAGGGGGATAAAGTGGACAACTTACTCAACATCGTCATGCACTAGGCCATTAATCTGTTATTGATTAACTATCTTGTACCCAGTTAGAGGATCTCAAAGTTTAAGCCTTTTCCCTGCCGATCTCTTCATTCCTTCGTAGTTTCTATCGCTGACGTCTTGCATCACCCGCTTCTGTTAGTTCGTCCTTGGCCTTCCCCTCATTATTTCCTTCAATTATGGTCATCAGTAAACTATCATTTCTCGGGGTGAATAATTCAGTCAGTCAGGGGTTAGATTGTTCAGTAATGAGATGCTGAGAAATAAGTATTGTCGTAATAGCTATTCCGGTATTAGCTCTTGTGTATAACTGAAAAAATAACACTGGTTGTACAGACTAAATAATGCAAGCTCGGCAGAATACTATTAAGACATTTTCAATTAGTTTCCTTTTTCTTCTGATCAGTGTCCTCAACAGATTTCTCTATTCAACCACACTTCAAAGTACTTTGTCATTTGTTACTCTGTATATTGATCTTGTTTTCATCATTCTTCTGTGAAATGGCTTCTAATGAAATTCCATGTCTACGTGGTATCCTGCAAGTCCCCGCTAGGATGTTTAGCAGAGGGTTATTCAACACCAAGCATACGAGATGTGTTCAAAAATTAACGGGAATTTTTTTCATTTCGCGGGCTTGGGGAGTCCGAATGTCAAACCTTTTTTATTATTATGTTGGTTTTCATGCCCTTGAAGTATGATAAAACTTTCACCTGTTTTCATTGTGGACTTTGTCTGTGACAGCCGCTAAGGTTAGACGTGTTTTATGAGCTCGGCGATTTTCGTTTGTTAAAAGAAATGGATCAAAGAATTTGTATCAAATTTTGCGTAAAAAATGAAATAAAGTGTAACAAAGTGTGTGAAATGTTAACAAAGGCCTATGGTGAGTAGTCTGCTATGAGTAAATCAAGAGTTTACGAGTGGTATAAGCGTTTCCAAGAAGGCCGTGAAGACCTTGAAGATGACGAACGCCCTGGACGCCCCAGCACATCAACAATTGATGAAAACGTGGAAAAAGTGAAAACAATGGATATGAGCGATCGCTGAATCACAACTAGAGAGGTCGCTGATGATGTTGGCATATCGATTGGATCACGTCATGACATTTTTTTCAATTTTTTGGGTATGAAACGCGTGGCAGCAAAATTCGTTCCAAAATGGATTTTGCACCACGATAATACACCAGCTCACACTTCATTGCTTGTTCGTGAATTTTTGGCCAAAAATAATGCTGTAATGATGTTCCAGCCTCGATATTCGCCAGATATGGCTTCGTGTGACTTTTTCCTATTTCAAAAAATTGAGAGAACCTTGAAGGGCCGTCGCTTTACAGCCATACATGACATTAAAAGCGCATCGCTGAAAGAACTAAAGGCTATCTCAAAGATCGAGTTTGAGAAGTGCTTTGGGGATTGGAAGAAGCGCTGACACAAGTACACAATCTCCAATGGGAACTACTTTGAAGGTGGCAACATCAATGTATAAGAATAAATAAATATTATTGTCCGAAAAATTAAAATTCCCGTTAATTTGTGGACACCCCAATCAGTCACAATAAATATGTAAAATAGTTCAAATAATGGAAATAATATTTTCTACTGGTGTATGCTCTAGGGTATCTAAGGGTGAAATAGTTCTCTACACAAGCTGCTAATAATAAGGACTACTATATAAAGATTAAATGAGATAATTACAATGTTCTAGGCCACTTAGAATGAAAAAGAAAAAAAATAATTTTTCTTCCCCTAGTGCGGTCGTTTACAGTTATTCCGATCCATTATCGTTCGAGAGAAAGATGGCATCTTAAATATTTCGGTATTACACTTGACCTCTCTGATGTCTCTACCACTGAGCGAAACATATTTACTTCCTTAATTACAAAAATACTGTAGATATCACGAACAAATTAATACGCAACATAAAAGTTTTATCACCTAGGCGACATTTTCAAACTCTTTTAAACGAAGCGAAGTACACGCCATGCATTTGACGTTCATTCGATTTTGTTACAATTACAATAGCTGAATGTCGGGCAGACTTAGCTTTCCTTGCACGATTGGCTAAATAAATAGGTTGAAGATTTATCAATAGCTGGTTTTTGGTGTGCCTAAAGACGTAGTGTAAGCGACGGAAGGGTGTTTAAGTTTAAAATTTCATTTCGGATTCCACTAGAATACAGTTTAATAAAGAAGATAATGAAGGAAAATAATAGAAGCAATAATACAGTTTTCGTGAGATGCAAAATATACCTTATTATTATTCAACATGGTCATTGAAGCAAGGCAATGAGCGGAGAGGCTTTTAAAATATGGTTGAGGGGAAGGATGGAAAAGGTGAAATGGAGAGAAAGACACAAAAGGAAGTTCTAGGCATGATTATTTTTGGGAGAAATCCAAAGGAGGCAGGGAAGGAGGATGCGGGGTAATTTAATCGACAATGGGATATTAATGACTGTGATAGAGAGGAGAACGTTACGAAAATGAGGAAGGTGTGAGAATGGGATTAGTATTGATGGACGGAATGAAGGGAGGAAGGAAGTGCGCGTAATTGAAGAGGGGCTTACTTTAGGTGACGGATGTCAGGTTGTGTTTCGTTATGAGAGGTAAATAAATGTATAGTTGTGCCGTTGTATAAGTATGTGTCCATCCAAACCTACCCTATTCGGTAGAATACCAATGATAATACAGAAGACAATACGTTCAAATGAAAATATTTAATACATTATACTACAAATATATAACACTTTTGTGAAAGAGTCACGGACGTGAATAATAATATACATGAAGTTAGCGCCAATCGACCAAGACCAAAAACACAGAAACACACAAAAAAAGAAAATAAACTCACCATGTTTCGAATTTTTGGTGGCCATCGCCACCTTTCTCAAGGAAGAGAAGAACAGAACAGTTCTGTTGAATATATATATTAATATATTTATATTAAATAAGTATATAATATTATATTTATATTATTTGATAAAAACATATGTGCATGTAAACTTTATAATTAATTCCAAATACAAAAAGACGTAAGTATTGGCAAGGTGTATAATCCGTGTTTACCGCGCCATGCTTTCAACACAAACAGAAAACACCGAAATAAATCGATTTCTTCGAAAACACGTTGAGAAAATTGGGGGCACGTTTCATTTAATGAACGGAAGGTAAGTATCTATTCTTTTTTCATTTCTTAGTACTTCTTAAAAAGCGTATTTATCGATTTTTCCATAATGTGTTGTTGTTCATACAATCGCATTCAATTGGATGCAATCTTTTTCCGGGAGACAGTCCAAAGAATTCATTTCCTCACGCGAATATTCACTTTTTGAGTGACTGCGTAAATCGCTTCTCGGTACGCTCATATGCCACTGTAGATGCGTCATGAATCGGGCATTCATTGCTAGGCAGACAGAGGTCAAGGTGGCTGGTTTCACGGAACGGAAGGAAATCATCCAGTGGAGAGGCGTAATCGTAGGATTTAAGAAACTTCTTACCAGTCTGAGTTGTGATAAAAACCTTTTTGTGTTTTTTCAAGCAAACATAGGCGTCCAAATCCCTATTCCCTGTAATTCAGCGTAATGTGTCATTAGGCATGCTACATAGATTCTCTCGTGGTTGCGGTTGATGACGTTTTTTGGAATTACCTAGAAACACGAGTGGGCGTTATTTCTAATGGTTTTATCGTGAGGGAAGTACACTGAGATTTTCTTGTGTCACACATGTGCAGCCCGAGACGGCGAAATCATTCGTAAACATGCGCGAATAATAGGATTATAGTTACCCCCACTCATTTTGGTCCATCGTATCCCGTCGGCTGGAGTGGACTTAAGGGTTCTCGAATAACCTCATGTTCTCTTTTATATTTAATCGCTCTTTTTACCATTCATCTTGTTGTTACCAATCGCACGGTAAACTGAACGTGTATGTTTAAAAAATGAATTTGATTTTTATTTATCAAAAATAAATTTTTAAAATCGCTAATAAATTGGTCAAAGCAAAATAACGGCAGAATTAAGGTCAAAAGCGAATTTGAATTTTTATCCTTGGACATTTTGTTTTGACAACGGTAGTGATTTGAATAATTTTCATTTTTTATTGAATGGTGCAGCATGAATCTGGAAAACTATCTTACCTTTAATGGGAATGTGGTAGTCCAGTGGGTAGAATGTTAGACTTTTGATCAGAGGGTTCGGGTTCGATTCCCTGAGACATCTATGGGTAGCATCATCTTCGCCCAAGTATGAAATTTCGGGTTCCTGGGAAACCTAAGGTGGCACAGGTAAAGCAACTGATCCCCCCCTGCCATGATGTGTGAATTGCACACGCCATTGGGTTTAATACTGGGTGAGCTCTACCCTCACCTATCAAACCAAACTTCGGGTTGATAACTCTGGTATGGTTTTCCTAAACTCCTATCGCTCCATCTTCTCTTTTAAAAAAAATTTCACCATTGCCACGCTGAACAGCATGAGAACCTTCCCTCTGAGTTAGTTGAAGAAATGTCTCACCATTCTCTAAACTGCTCCAAGTTATCCTTCCACAAGGTAATACTCACTCCTGCAGCTCTTCGTCCATTATTATCCAGCATCTCTCGCCTCATTTCCCTAGCATAGGCTGAGCATTATAGCGCATATACGTGTATCGAAAGCAGTCCCCTTAACGCGCTTTTTTCTACAAGATGTAATCCGAGGTTATCCTTACACAAGAGATTCTCAGACAGAGATGTGATCCTTAGACCATTACTCATGGCACTTGAAACTGTATATTGACCTGTGGACAAAAACTCGGACATGGTCTCATAATTACCTATTAGATAAGCTAGCTTTAACAGAGGCATTAAAGAAAATTTGAAAAAGCATCCGAAAACATTTGTCTTTCGTCAGAGAGGTTCAGGGAGATAATCCACCAGTTAATTTACTTAGAAATGATAAAGGCGAAAGGGTAACCGGTAGTTTGGAAAAAGCTAAATTATTAAATTCCTTCTTTCAAAGCTTCTTCACTAATGTCTGTCTCCCTGAATGTCTTCGATAGCTTACCAAATCGTGCCGGTCAACCGATACCCAACATTGAAATCTGATATGCAGGCAGTAATAGAATAGAATATATGCTGAAAAATATTAAGCCTAATAAATCCTCCGGACCCCATCAAATACCCGTTCGTTCATTTAAGGACCGAGCGTCGGAAATTGCACCGTATCTAGAAATCATATTTAAGAAGCCACTGACTTACTAGTACCGACGTATTTCTCATTTCGACAAGCTTGTTAATATCATAGCGAACAAATGAAATATATCCTATGTCTATGCCTGCATTTCCTACCAATAATCGTTTCTATGTTGACTTGCTGTCATGTAGGTTTCTATTACGCACTTTTCGTGTTTTCTAACATGGTATGCTTCCTTGATTCCAAAATAACAAAATTCTCTAGGTTGTTGCTATTCCAAATTCATTTGAACGTTTTTGTTCTTTCCCTTTGTCCCCAAGCTCTTGATTCGCTGTTTAAATTTTCCAAATTGTACATTTTTCATCATATCCTCTAACCACTCTGGATGCCCGTCAAATCGATCGGTGGAGTCCAAGTTACTGATGAACCTTGGCCTTGAATTTTTGCACTCTATCAGTGTTTTATCTCCTCACTGCCTACCCGCCATAAATGTCATAGACAAACGGCTATAAGGAAAAGTCTTCTAGTGAAATTGTCCTCATTATCGCCTCTTTTCCAACAACATCATCATGGGTTTTTATCAACAGATTTGTTCGTAGCAATTGTCCAAATTATTCTAATACCTGGCGGTCTCTTCATTCCTTCAGAGTTCCCATCAATGACGTCTTCGTAATTCATCCTTTGATTTCCTCTGCAATACATGCCCTGTCATGGTTCCCTTACGAGTAGTAGTCTCCAGTAAATTATCGTTCGCCAGATCAAGTCGGATAAGTTTTCCTCCTCTTCCAGTTAAGTCTCTGTTCCATGAGTACCTTTCGCCTTCACAGACTCTCAGAAGTATTTCCTCACTTTTTATCCAGTCGATCGATTTTATCTTTCTGATAAGGCCTTCTGAACGAGTGCCATATTTCCCTTGTCAAGGCTTCTCTCTTTTATTTTAGAATGCTTTCTTTAAAAATAGGAATTCAATTTACAATACTTCCCATTAAAATATGCATTTCCATCATCGCTCTCCTCCATATTTCTGTACGCGAATTAAGTCCCTATATCATTTTAATCTCTACTTTTCGTGTCATGGCAATGAAAAGTCTCGAACTATTATTCTCGTCTAATTTATTCGGTAATATACTATACTCATTCCTCTCTTCGATATGGCCATCGATGGACCACGAGCCAAATACGATTCCTTCTCTCATGTTTTATTTCCCAACAATATTCTTTCATCTTTTCCCTGTGTCTCCTTTCTCTTCGGACCTGTTTCCCCTCTCTCCCTTTCTATTCTACCTTGGAGCCCCTTCAATAACAACACCTTATCTCTTCAAGGCTTTCTTTCCGTTGCCCCTTCTTCTTTTACACTTTCTTTCCTTGTCTTTCTTCACTTCTTGGATCCAACTTCATGTTGTCTTATTTTCCCAAAGGTATTTCAAGATTAATTTTGTTTACCAATTGTCATTAACTTGGTATAAATGCCCAAAAATATGTCATTCGTTTTTATTATTACCATTACATTGTTTTATATTTTAATATATTTCATCATTCCGTGCTTCTTAATTTAAATATTTCTGTGGTTTTTAGTAAATCTAGAACTCCTATTTTCCTAACGTTCCGTCTTTCTAGTGTTCCTGAGTTGTCTTAATTATGGTTCAATGCTAGGTGTTCATTTGAGCATAGGGGTTCTGGCTTCATTACCATATTATAATGTCTGTTTTTCCATTTTGGTGTGCACTTTTTGCTGAAAGTATCCTTAGGTTTACCATATGCATTTTTTTACTCCGTAGCAAATTTTTCTAAACCGTTTGTTGCATTAATTCTTCTGAATATTTCATTTTTACGCCATATTTGACCAATGTCCATTATTAAAGTCAAAAATTTAATTTTTTTCTGTAGAAATTCTTCAACGTTTACTGTTGCCTATTTCCTCAAAGACATTCTTTTACATTATTACATTTTTCAGATTTTCTAAAAGTATGGCAAGCTCACCGCAAATTGTACGAAGTTAATTTGTTCTTTCTTGCCGATATTATTCGTGATATTTTGTTATTATTTAATTTTTCATTCCAAATCTCCACTTTTTTTCCAAGGCACATTTATTAAAAAGTATTAGTGATAAACCACCACCCTGCATTACATCTCTTTTTATTTAGAATGATTTCTTTATGATCCCTTCCTCGTATGCCCAACGTTCTCCCCTCTGTAACAGTCTTCAACATTCTATCGGCAACCAAAATATTCTGCATCCAATTTTCCTCTTTCTTTTCTATCTATTCCAGCAATTATCTCTCCTACCTCACCAAGTTTAGTACTTCTTAGTTTGTTTTCCTTTCTGTCCGCTTTACCTTTCCTATCATTCACCACGCCAACACCCCAAAAACGTCCAACTCCATGCTTGATCATTTTTCCGAGCACTACAAAACCACGTTCAATATGGTAATTGTTACCGATCTTTTCTGAACATCCTTAATAATGGTCCCTGGCATCAACTCTCTCCCTCTTGTGAAATCTTCTTTGCCAGAATTTGCTTATTTAGAATTGACTATAAACTCTCTGATTACATTATCTGAGGTTCTCATATCATCAGGTTAAAAATGCTTATGTAAAATCGAGAATGTTTCGACTATTGTTTGGGGTTCAGCAGTCTGTGGTACATTAAAAAAAACCATAAACACAGTAATCAACCCGAAGGTCGGTTTAGTAGGTGATGGTAGAGCTCACCCATGTACCAAGCCCGACGGCGTGTGAATATTCACACATCAGGGTAGGGGGGCCAGACTGACTTTAAATTGAATATGTATCTGTTTTGAGCAGCATCTGCCCTTTCGAAATCCACATTGCTATTCTGTTCTATTGTATTCAGAAACGGTTATTTGATGTTTTTTCTTCTCTGTCAATAAAATAATTGTATTTTATGAGCTATTAGTAAGAGGGAAATTCCTCTGTAGTAGCCGACTTCTTCTTTGTCTCCTTTGTTGATCAATAATGTACAGAGGCATTTTTCCATTTTCCAGGATATCATCCACTTTTCAAATAAATGTGTAAAATTATTTGTAGATCTTTTATCATCTTCGGTTGCGACTGTCAAAAGTTCAGCTCTCACGGTGTTTTTCCCACTATCTTTGTTATTTTTCAAAGTTCTAGTTCCTCGTACAGATTTTTTTCTAAGTTTAAGGTTCTCGTACAAGGCTAAAAATTGTAACTTACAGTTTGATGCGGAGTAATTTAGAAGTATTAATATTTAAAGATTTGCATGTATTACAGGATTTTCAGTATTATTTAGACAAATCTCTTTCATTTATAAAATAAATAATTGGTGCTTGGTAGCCTCTTAATTTATCTTCAATGGTTTGATTACTCTATTTATTTGATTAATTAAAGAATTTACAATTATTCAGTCGGGGCAAAGAGAGTTTACGGTGGCACCAACCATGGTCGTTTCAGTGTGCAGGTACAAGGTGTCTCACCTCGTTCTGTTCGTCGAAAAAACTCATTGAGGTGTAAGTTTCATTTCTTCTGTTTGCTTCCTTGCTCTTATTTCTTACTTTGATCCTACTTATTTCTAATTTTTTTACTAATTATTAAAATTATGTATACGATAGTAATATTGCTTACGCACTCCATTTTCTGAGGAGTACCCTGTATACCAGCTCCTATTTACAGGAAGTGTATATACAATTCCCGGGCGAAAATTTGAATATTTTAATTTTTATTCCACAAAAACAAAAAAAGCATTAATTGTGTTTTTGAACTCTAAAATAGGTAATGTGTTAGTGAATATCACTCGGGATTTCCACCAGTTCGGTAATGACTGGACATTTTTCCTATAAATACTGTATTTTACTCATTTCATTTGAAATATTTCCTGTTTTTGGATTTAAAATGGCACAAGGACAATAATTCATATTTTTTCATATTCTTGAACCATAAATACGTTAATTTTTCATCAGTTTTAAAGATACACGAATGAATTACTAGCAAAAAAACCACAGACGTGAGCCCGTATGTGTAACACGATGATCGGATCGACGTTGTAACTCTCCAGCTTAAGTGATACCAGTTTTAAATACATTGAAACGTTAATTCATTTACTATTTTTTCCTTAATCGAAAGTGACAAAATCAGGAAAATGGACAACTATTTGATAGCCATGGCCTCCAGTCAGTTCCAGTCGCAGTAAATCTCTTGCGAAGGAAGTCCATAATCATAAACATGATACAAGGATGTTTTTTATCCGGTCGCACGTGAGGAGGAAACAGCGATCGGTGTGGGCCGCCCTCTGCGCACTCCAAACGAGAGCCTTCCCTGGAGTTCCTGGGAAGATGCCCAGAGGAGCGAACCTCGATGAATCCTTGAAACGGTCGTGGTGGGCATCGAACATAATAAAAGGATCGCGGGGCGGACGAAAATAAACTCAGTTGTGCCCAGAGAATCGTCTGGGAAGGATGTGGCGAGTGGCGTCTGGTGAATGACGACAATGGGCACATTAACAGTCCCTTGTCGTGACCTGCGGCCTGGTGTCGTGACAACACCTGGTGGCGGTCCGAGGCGGGAATTAATAATCGAGACAAAAAAAATGAAACTCAAACTCCGCACGCAGATACTTCGGAGGGGGCGGAGGTTGGGCCTAATAATGACGTAGGTACACAACTCGTGACGCCAACGCTGTGGGCGTGAGCGGGGGATTGGGGCGGGACCAGGAGATTGATGACGTAGTTACGTAGGCTTATTTGTGCTGTCCTCATGGCGTTGCCAACTTTCACCTTTTTTTTTGCACGCTCGAGATTAGGTCTTGTCCCCGCGGGAGGTATCGTATCTCGAAATCCTGTTACCGTGTGACGCATGCGATTCGTCCTACTCTCTAGAAGTACTTCTTTATCACAACCTCCCTCTGGCAGTAAATCAGGTTGCTGGACCACACACGCGACGCGAATGGTCTCAGCTCTCTGACGCATCACGGATTTTGCTTTCGAGACCAAGTTTGCAATACATTTAGAGTTCACATTTTATAATTTGCGTTGACTCTTGCGGAATTTTGATTAGTGCAATTTCTTCGATCTATTTTTTGTCAATGATAGATTGAGCTCCTAGATGATTTCTTGTTTTTCTTTGACGAGTGAACATGTGAGACTAAGAATTAATGATACCCTTTAATTCCCTCTGCCGCTTGACATCACCAGAAGAATTTCTGTCTCGATTTATTTATAAAGGCGAGTTTTAATAACGTAAGGGCTTAAGGAAAGAAAACTACAGTGCGAATTATGAGTGAAATTTAAAATCCTTTTCGCTACCGTAATAAAAGTGATTAAATTTTGCAAGCACAGCGAATAGCCGGCGATAACAGGTCGTTAATATTATTAAGTAACCATGATTAATTTATTTTTACGTAGGAGACCATATCAGTACATTCCAATCGGCGGTCTGTTGGACAATTGAATAAAATTTTTGAATTCTGATGCGTTTGTCATGTGTCCCGTTCCATTTGCCAGAGACACACTCAGTTCCACCCGGAGGCCCAAGTCCGTAACTTGTTTCTCCCAAGAAAGGCGCTCCACGAATCTCTTGAAAGAGGCTAATCTCCCAACCCAAGTATACATATAACTTGTTTCGTCCGTGAAAGGTGAAAGATGAATATCCTGGAGAAACTGAGTCTCCCGGAAGGCTCAAATGGAAGAACCAATCGCGTCAGAGAGGCTGTCTTAAAGTTTTCCCTTGGGGATAATAATCGTATTACGAAAGTGATTTTTAGATTTTTGAATTATGAGCACCGTGAAGGAGTGGTGGATATTAATTTCCGCATCTTAAAATTATGTAGGTGACAGGCAGTAACTCACCTTTCAGCGGAAGAGTCTTTTAAATTTCTTGACTCCGAAAATATACTACGGAGTTTCCTAGAATATTGTCCCTACCTTGCCTTTCAAAAGGTTCAAGTGTTGTGGTGTCATGCCCATCTTCAGCCTTGCCGTTTGCTTACTAAATATAATTATAGATAATTTCTCTTCCTTGCAGACACTTTTTATTATTTTAAGTCCCTGGGAGGAGGTGAGTGATGGGTATTACTAATTGTCGCAAACGAACAACGATCATAATAAATTAGGTGTAAACGAGCAAATATTGCAGCCAATTTAAACGTAACAGGTAATTTCACACCAAATTGTTTTGTCCTTTACCACTGTAACCAAGGAACCTTGGTTACAGTGGCATACACAAAGCCTTGTATATAAACTGTTCACACTGGATATAGGTTGGTTTCCGGTGAAGGTGTTTTTTTAAAGGCATCGACCAAATTCCTTCCTACGCTGAAGGAGAAACTAAGCAAACATTTAATAGGAATACAATGAGTCAGAGGCAAAGGCAACTTCTTTAATTCAACCCTTAAAAAATTCAAAACAATTCAGAAACTTGGCCTTGAGTATTTGCATCTAATGCTGTCGTATTTAAATTCATAATAATAGTTTGCTGTGTAAGCTTATTCGTTCTTTGCTGCTAAAAGTTTCTAAAATAATTCATGAAATGGCCGTATTAAATTGTATTTCCATACTGTTGTTGATATATATATATATGTGTGTGTGTGCAACAAACATATATATTTGTAACTTTTTAACATCAATTTATTCTGTCAGTTATGCATGAATAGTTTTCATTTTGAAAGAATATCGCAATGGTATTAATTCCTCATTGCGTATTTTCTCTATAATAAACCTCCCCGTTAATGAAGCATTCATTCAATTAAAATAGTATTTGTATGACTATATGGACTGCGTTGAGGTAAAAACTTCTTTTAAAGAACCTGTAATTTTCCAATTTCCCAGATTTATTAATATTTCTATTTTTTTTAATGAAAGCAGACTCTAAGTTGTTTGCAGATTAACTAAGTGTAAATAACAAGCTAGATTAACGAAATTGGGTTTGTAACAGAATCGACGGTAAAAGTTACTTTTAGGAAGTTTACGTAGTCTGTTATCTACGTTTTAGGAATAATTAATCTATTGGGGATTACATGAAACTATTTACTTACTCTACCAACCTTTTCCTATCGAAAAGAATTATATAGTTTATACTTAGATTTATAATAAATATGGGCCACTATCCCAACACGATATGATAATTGAGGGCATCTCCATTACTAACATTGTTGATTCATTAATTACGAGTAATAAATTTATGTACAAGCACTCGTATTTGCAAACTATAATACAATTTTTTCAGTGCAGTCGTTAAAAGTACATTCAGAAACATTTCCTTCCATAATGTTCGACTTATTTCTCACAGCCGCAGACATGTATGAAACATATTTATAGACATTTGTCAATTATCAATAATTTATATGCATATATAATGATTTGCATGTGTAATAATGTATATATACTTTAAATTCAATGCCTATTATTATATAAAAGCCTATTAGACATATCTTAGCAATTTATTAGCGACAGAATTTAAGTACCATTCATGTCAAGTTCGCAGCGAGTACCACATGATACTATAAAAACGCGTAAGTAAAATAGGATGAGGAATTATTTTTATTTATTTTAGTTTGTTCGTAATTATCAGTTGACAAATGATCGATACGCTCGTAATTAATGTCCACATATCTCATGTTCACAATAGTTGAGCGAAAACCACTGATAAATATATGAATTAAGTAATTCCTTGACAGATGATTGACATTTAGCTTTAAAATTGTCCGAAATTTATTGTGTTGGAACTCAAAAAAACGGGAATAATTGAGAGCATTCATCACTGAGAAAAAGCAGATCAGGCCCTCTGATCTTTTCACCTCCCTCTGGAGGAACAGCAAAGATCTCTCAAGATTCTCCCGGATCGTGCGCTGAAGGGAGAGAGGGAGATTAATTTCGCGGATGAGGTTATTCAGTTTCCCGAATCCACGAGCATCACAACCGGGTGCGGGAGTGACAATAGTACCGAAGTCGTAAAGGACAACAAGGTAGTGGAAATGAGAATTTCCGAGCCCCAGAAATCGAACAGCGTCTTCATCACGCCAGGTAAGTACCAAGAGGTCAGTAACCTATCCACACAAGATGCGGTCCCTAGGTGGGAAGGGGTGGAGTTCTGTGGTATGTTAGGTGCACACAACCTTGAAGCGCGCGTTGTAGTTTCGAATTGGCCATCAAAGTCTTTAACGCCCCACTTCCGTCGAATTGCCCTCGTAAAATGTGGTCCAGATTTACAAATTGCAACTTCTAGTCATCTTCGCCTTGGGGGCTCTGTAATTTTCATCAAAGACGCATGACCAATTATTTCAGCGCCAACGAAAATGTTTCCAAGGTGGAGAATCGGTAAGGTTGTTCGTTTGGTGAATGCCTGTGAATTTGTGGACGTCCACCATTAAGTGACGATTGGGAGTCTGTCATGAGAACTAACGACTTTGACAACTTGACTCTAGGTGATCAAAGGTGCTTATTTTTGCGGATCATCGCAATACCCACGATACACCAAAAATGTGTGTGGCAGGGGGTGCAAGCACCAGGTGGGAAGGGTGAGTGATAAGGAAAGATATGAGAGAGGAAGGGAAAAGGGAAAAATATTCAGTTAAATATAATAAAAATAACGTGCAAATTTGCATATATGCTGTAGGAAGACTTAATGCGAAACAAGGGTTAATTTACCTAATAAATTAGTTATTTGCAATGGGAGAAAAAGGGAATAAAACGAATCACAACGATATATACGACAGGCCTCCTCATAACAAGGCAGGCCATGCAGAATTGAAAAGTAAGAAGGGTAAATTCTACTGTTACATATACTCGTACATGCAACTCATGGTCTCCGCCTCAAAAGCCACAGGTAGGGAATGTGACGCACCGCCGTAAGCAGCGGAAGGCGTGAGGCGCTCCCCCCCCCCTCTCCCCAACAGAGAAAAACAAAGGAGGAAGGAGAAGCTTGAAAATAAAAATCCTCCATTTAATCATTGGTTAGGCTGACTCTGTGTATCTACTTTACAATTGCACGACTTACGTCTAAAGCAGTCTGAAACAGCAACTTTTCTCGAATAAAATATTAAGAAATTATGATTTAATGCCGCATTAGTTGAATTAGCGCATAAATATATAAATTTATTATATAAATAGGCAAAGTAATACCCGAGATGACCAAGTCCAAACAAGACCGCGGAAACATGTAAACAAAAGCCAGTGATGGAAAGCCTCACGTATACGTATGCACCGTATTCAGAAAAAAAATAATTGATCGTAACTGATATGCATATAGAATAACAGTGTTTTGTTGCATTTATTTTCATGGTAACATACCATCACCTCGTAGAAGTAATGGAAAAAGAATCCATATGCGCCAAGTTAAGTGGATGTACTCAAAACACTTTGTGGATGAACTTTCAAAACATCTTCAAACAAGCCATCCGAATAGGCCCAAGTAAAACAATAAAGACGTTTTACTATCTCCATACAGTACACGTATGTCGTGTGTCACATTTTTATTCATCAACGTATCCACTTGCACCTCAAGAAAAACCTTCAAACGGTGACTGCCTCATTCTCTCCATCTTTAAGGATCCTCGACCTTCCGTTTCAACGTGCTCATGACACTCCGGCTAGGTATACAAGCTTGCATGCTATGACCGGCTTATCATTCATTCGCATTCATGCTGCTGATCTCCTATTCAGGCAGGAAGTTCAGCTAGGGCGCAAAGAAAAAAACATATGCCCTTCACTGGGAGGACGGGTTAGGAATTGTCAAGGACTATTGAGATTCAATCAATGCATCACATAATCAAGTCTACCAATTCGGTTCTATGCACCCAACTGTTTATGCAGATCTGACGCGATTAAAAAAGCATTGAGCGTTTATCACTAAATAAAATCGGAATAATACTAATCACAATATAAGCAATAGATCGAAGACGGATACTTAAAAGAAAAGAGAAGTCGGATGGCCAAGTCATGATAGATTGTTCGCCACAACTTTCCTGGGGATAACATAAAAAGTGTGCATAAAAATCATTAGTGTTTTTAAATACTAATAATTCACGCTTTGCGGTAAAACAATTTTTATATTTCATTTTCAATCATGGCAGCATCCTCCAGTTTTACGACTAGTGTGACGCGGTCCTTCACCCAATTTCCTAATACCCTCTCATGTCTTCATATTTCTTCCTATTAAAGGGTGTGATATTAGTTAAATGCTACCACCATTGCACATGGGACGAGATTCAATTATTAACACGTTTTCAAAGAAATTAAGAGTTCGTATGAAGAGTTTTGCGTTGCCGAATGATATGAGCATCATGCTTAAGCTATTGATGAAAGCTGAGGGATACCATGATACGGTGAGCCTACATCCCGACAACGGTCATGAGGAAGGGAAGAAGACCTATGAGGTTATCGAGAAAGCGATAAAGCATTATGGCGGAGAATAAAAGCGATGCGGATGGTGCAAGTCGGAGAGGTCAAGAAGGGAAATTAATTGGTAAAACGAAAACTAGTTTTGGCAAACGATCCATTGCAAAATATCTGTCGAAGAACAAAGGTATACATTTTGTATGACTTAAATCGAAAATACTCGTAACCGAGATATCCGATTAGTTAGATATTTTAAACCCCATCGATTTGAAAATTAGAAATCCCACAAAAAAATCCGATGCATCGTTGCATCACGAGAATTCTCTTGTGGCATAATTTTCCGTGCCAATGTGGTTACAATATCATGTGGCCAATCAACCGTGGCATAATCTTAACGAGAATTATGGTTGAAGATAAATTATGGCTGAAATCTCCGGATATCCCTGGTTGTTTCGCTGTCATGATGCTTGTGTTAAGCCATACTTTCTTGATATTTTTTCGTAATACGTGTTGGTTTCACATATGTATCATAATGAAAAAATGATGTATATCCTAATAATATATACATTTGAAAATTAATTTCTTTATATGTTGTGGGATCAATCACGTCAAGACGGTGCGGAGTAAGGGCTTCTAATTATTTGCTTAAATAGGGTAAAAATTCACCAAGTAACACAGGCTAGATCCAATTTCGATATAATTTTCTGGATATTTTTCGGGATTAAAAAAATCGAGATTTCGAAATGAATAATTCTTTTCTCACCCACAAATGGCAGCACATGCTTGACTCAGAATTAAGCTTTCAATTCATTCGCTTCAATTAGGAGCGACAATTACATGAATACATTCTTTTTATAGCTATTATACCATGAACAAACATATTCAATGGTTTATTTAAACTAACAGTTGGAGAGACGCTTCGTACATTGTAAACAACTGCTGAAAAATTCGAGAGTCTAGGATTATTTCTGTAATCGTTAACTTTACAACTTAACTGAAATAATGGTCAAACTACATGCAATAATGTTTGTCACAATAGAAGTATTTGATAATTACGTTGTATATGAATAAAATCAATCATTTTATCAGGAATTATTTATATTCTTATGCACAAAATACGACCACCACATACACGAGTCTATAACGGTTTATAATACGAAATAGATACAGTAATACGGATGAATTGTTCCGACGAAAATGACCATATCCGCTAGTAAAAGTATACATGGAATCATTGTAAGTATATTTTCTTTCTTGTTGCAATATGAATGGCAGATGATACGCGGTCCGGAAATGAAGCCAACCTGACCATCTTGGAGCCTCAACAAGAGGCTTTGAATAAGAAGAAAGCGAGTCACGGCAGTCATTTGGACAAGCGTATGGCGGTGGGAATTGCTGCCTTGGTTACCGTGTTACTAGTTATTGGTGTGATCTGTGCGGTTCGTTACTTGCCTTGGGATCAGCAACCCACCCTACAGACAACTAACATGACCAAAATCCCTATTGGTAAGTGTTCCAGATATTGGAATTAATTTTCAAGGGGATTTTTGCTGGATGATCTCTATTAGCCTTTAACACTTCACTTTCCTTAAAGTTTAAGACCTGATCTCGGTATATTATACAGGGTACGTTCCAAAAGTAATGCAGGTATTTTTTAAGTAATTTATTGAACAGATTTGAACAAACACTTAAAATTCTTCAAAGTACTGTCCTTGGGCCTCTACACATTTTTCCAGCGACTCTGCCATGCCCGTGGACCTCTCGCAAAGTCTTCGTTATGACTGATTAGATCTCTTCTACGAAACGGGTTCCTTTCAGGGTTGCCTTAATCCGAGGGAACAAAAAGAAGTCGACTGGAGCGACGTCAGGACTATAGTGGGGGTGGGGCAGCGTTGGAATATGGTGTTTGGCCAGGAACTCGCGGACTCATAGCACGTTGTGGCAAGGCACGTTGTCGTGATGGAGTTACCAGGTAGCGGAGATGTCTTTTCTCGTCCTGATGACCCTTTCTCGGAGTCTTTCCAGCACATCCACGTAGTAGGTAGCGTCTATTCTTGTGGAACAAACTTCTTATGGACCACTCTTTTACTGTCGAAAAAGACAATGAACATTGTTTTCACTTTTGATTTGCTCACTCTTGCTTTTTTGGCCTGGGAGACTGGTCCGTGAGCCACTCAGATCTTTGGCGTTTTGCTTCTGGATCGTTTTCAAAAACCCCTGTTTCATCGCCAGTGATGACGTTGCTCAAATTATCAGGCTCATTTTCAATACGTTGCAAAAGTTCATAGTTGAAATTTCCGCTCAGTTGTCATTCATGAAACTGTCGACGCGCAGAGGTTTACCATAACTGACGTCCTGCCGCTTCCACAGCTTGGGGAGTACTGTGACCGGTTTCGCGGCAAAGCACTCGAGTTGTGTAATTTTTGTGGTACCTGAACTTTCTGTCAAACTGTCGGCGGCTCGGGGAGACGTAGACTCTTTCTAAGAATATGAGAATTCACATGCTTCATACTTGCTCACATGCTCTATAACCAAATGCACATATAGTTAATAAGTGGGTGGCCTATTCCTCCACCTATCACACCAACATTCGTGGTGAATGATTTGGTTGTTTCTTTAAACATAGACGGAAGGCAAAAAATTACACTTTAGTAAAGGAGGGATATGCGCATAAATAATATTAAGTATGTAACTAGGATTATCGTAGGGTGGATTTCTCCTAGAAAACGATTTCTCATGATCACGAATACCTCAGATGTTTGTATGCATACGATTGATCGTTTTTCGCTGTGAACAATATGTGTCATGAAAATAATTATTTAGTCTGGCATTTTCTACGATCACTAAATATTATTTTTTTAAATTTCTATCTGAATACCTGTCTAACTTAAGTTCGAGGCAGAAGTCAATCAATACAGGCGTAAATGAAGTAAGACTAACTTGGCAGATTCTACTAAAAATTCTTCTACTAGAATTCTTTTATCAATGAATACATTTCCATTGACGTGTTTCCAGAGAAACTATTAGTGAAGCATTTATTGAGGGTCATTGAGGAATAGATAATATTGCACTGAGAATTAAAAAAAACGCATGATATTTTTGAGAGATCTTTAAGACCGATTAACTGCTGATTTATTTCCCAAAAGGTCCCGCAGGGGATCAGAGGAAGTGGGCGCTGGTTAGCCGCGAAGACTGGGGCTCGTGGAAGCAGCTGAAGGACTTGAAACCCCTCAGCCACCCCGTCCACCTCGTCATCGTGGCTCACACGGCAGGGTTGCCCTGCGAGAGTCGAATTGAGTGCAGCAGCAGGATGCAAAACCTCCAGGACTACTCTGTGGGCCATTTGGGCAATCCCGACGTCCCATTCAACTTCCTCATCGGCCACGACGGCAACACCTACGAGGGAGTCGGCTGGAATTTCATGGCTGCCTTCTCGAAAACATACTACAACTGCAGCATTTCAATAGCCTACATAGGTGAGTTGAGTGTGGACTCCCTAAGATTGCGAGAAGACGAGCGTAGATCTGATGGCGAAGATGCGATTCTCTTGAATCGGCTAAATCGCTTTACCTCAATAATACCACCACCTTAAACTCATAAGGTGGGATGTGTGAAAATCAGGCATTGCCCATTATTTGCTATTAACCATTCTTTCCCCTAGAGAATAGGTAGGGGAAAGGCGCTGAAGAGTCGCCGACAATTTAAATAGGTATTTAAGCTAGAACATTTTGTGATTTCGGCTCTGACCGCAATCACCGGGATAGGTAACCTTCCTTCACGAAATTTTTTTCATTAAAACATTGGCTCAAGTAATGCCATTTAAACATTAATGTGATATATTTTAGATGGGCAGGTGCACAATTTATTTTTTGGAGAATCGTCGCTCCGATTGCTCACATTACTATATAACACTGGTACTGGAGCTGGAATAACATTTTTTCTATTCCCATCGAGTCAATGACAAGAGTCTTACAAGCATCGTTAACCAGGAACGTGTATGTCTTTTCTAAATTTGTCTGCACTGCTCGCGAAAAGCAATATCAAAGGACGGGCCAAATTAAAGTGGTCAAAGCAAATGCTCTCATTCAGTTTGGTGACGGTTCCATTAAAAAGGGATGTGAAGTCGTCAATCAATTCCAAATCTGACAATTCTCCCAAATCCATCGATTAAAACAAAGGAAATTTGTGATCGAATTGTAAAAATGACAACCAAAAAAAATTTTACCATTTCATATTCATTGAATACAGATTACAATATGAATAAAACACACTATTGTAGGAATTTAAAAATTTGTTTGCTTTCAACCGAATGACCCAATGGACTACAAACTTGATGTAGGTAAAGGGCTTGTGCGTTCTGATTACCCCTGGAGCTTTGCTGACGATACTAATGGTAAATGGCCCAGGTAGGGTAACCCACTACAGATAGGTCGAAGGATAGAAGTCAGACGAAATGTAGTCCGCGCAGCGTGCAAAGGCGTCGATTTCGATGGAACGACCATTTGAGTGATTGTGTCGCCTTAAAAACACTCTTGAGGAACCACTTCAACTACTATCCCTTGAACCGATTATGGGCAGAATTATTAGAAAGAGAATTAGAAATTATGAGACTCGGCCCGCTGGGCCATGTAACGTGCACGGTAGCAGGAGAGGTCAGGCTTCTGAGGCCGTCATCTCACGAAATCCTTGCAAAGAGAAAGCGACCGCATCAGCACACAGAACGGGATCAACCAGTTAAAATGGAGTATTGGAATGCTAGAACGATGTTGAGGACAGGGAAACTCGAAAATTTAAAGTGATAGATGGAGAAAGGAAATTAAGATATTTTTAGTATATGCGAGGAAATGCGTATGGAGAGATTACGGGAATTCCTGAAGGGATACTCACAAAGTATGGGGCGCAGTAGAGGAGAGCAAGCAAAGGGTGGTAATAATATTGAAAAAAGGTAAGAAAACGCGTAGTATGTAAACAAAGGGTAAGTGACAGATAAAAGTTTATTAGTAGCAGTAAAATCTGAATCGATGAACTTGATCATTGATCATGTCTACATGCTACCCAGTAATGAGAATGATAGTGAGGTGGAGGAATACGGCTTACGAACAAGGAATGACTGCGGGGAGAAAGCAACGGAGTTATATAGGATACAAGCCAATTGTGAAGTAAACTTGATTTAAATACTAGCAGGAGTAGGTATTCATGCAAAATTCATGGGAAATCAGAAATATTACTGTAAACTTTACAAGGTTAATATTAGAAATATTGGAAAAAGTTTCTGAAAAATATATTTATTTCAGATATTGCTACGAGAACTAGGAAGTCTTCAAAGAGCAAGCATCCCTTGAGCGACGACAAACTTTTGCCAGCGGTTTTTCCACGACTGGAAGGCTCCCTGGTCGGTGGATTCCGGGAAGTCATTAAGGATACGCGTTCAAGCTTCTTTTACGGCACTTAGGATCCCACGGTGGTGTCCTTTGAGGGAGGATTTCACTTTTGGGAATAGGAAATAGTGTGTTGATGCCAAGTCGGGACTGAAAAGGGGTTGGGGAAACGACGCGATGACGTTTTTTGTCACTTAGTCGGTTACCTTGGAGCAGGTGTGACCGGATGCGTTGGTTGTCTGGGTAGGTGAGTTCTGCGCAGATGTTTCTGCATTGACGGATTCAATAGGATACATTAGGAAAGACGATTGAGGAAATGTTTTAGCACTAGTTGGGACGGAAATAAGGAGTTCCGGAAGAATGTAGATTCTATTGTGAGCTAGGACAGGGAGATGGATTTAATAGAAGAAAAATAAAAATGTATCAAAAAATCCATATGGATAGGTGGATGAATGGATGTACCGGAAAATCCATGTCAGTTGGTTTTCCATTATTGCACTGTTTGAGATAGTGGAGGGTACCCGCAGGATACGGGCCCAGGGAGAAGAATTGGTCCAGGAGTGTGGTCTTTATAGCATCTACATCTACACAATACTCCGCAAGCCGCCGCAATGGCGTGTGGCAGGGGGAATAGCACGAACCAATCGAGATGCCACACTCTTTTTCAAATTCCCTGACAGTCAAAAGTCGATTTTCACGAACGAGATCGTCCATTTTCTCCATGTGAGGGTCATCAGTTGACGTTGTCTTCCGGAATGCTCGTCGTCTTCCACTGATTGCTGACCCTTTTTGAACCGGATAGACCGCTCACAAAAAAGAAAAGTCGCAAGTAATATACCACCGTCCAAACATAATGTAATGGGTCGGTAAACCATAATCTACGGGCCGGATCCGGTTCGCAAAGGGTTTTTCATCCGTGCCATTTTTCTCCCAAGGATTGAACCCTACAGTGTAGAACGTATAGGATGACGCCACCTCTTTAGTTTCTCATGTGTATTTAATGAGAAATAGCCCGCGAATACCAGTACTCGACAGACCGACCCGAGGCGCAAAGTTTGACAGCTCTTGGTTATGCTATTTTCATGAATTTGCGATTGGTGGTAAGTTCCAAGCTGCTCGCGACAGTAGCTATCCTACATTGGGGAAACTGTGGAACCTCACACTTAATCTCATAGACAGAGAGGGGCAGTTCGCGTTCAGCCACTAACTGGAGGGCCAAGATTCGATTCGCGGTGGCTTTGGGCACCTTCCCCCTGGCTGTGATCAAGCTGTTCGATATTTTGGACTTCGGATCTTCCTAGTAAACCAAAGGTGGAGCAGGGAAAGGAACTGCACCGCCATCTCTTACCCTGAATGTGTGAATTCCAAACGACTTTTGACTTTATACGAGGTGCAGCTTCCTTCCAAGCTCTTCAAATAAATTTCACGTTGATAACTGTAGTTTTATGAATAGAGATACTATCAATCAAAGAAAGAGAGACACGAGGAAGACTACGAGTTAAAATTTTGCTTACCCTGCTTCACCACCATCGGTAGAGTGGAATGCTCTTAAATAATGGAGAATTGAAACTTTGTTTTAATCACGGAAATAAACCTTAATTAGTACTTATTTTTAAATCCAGCTCCCATGATACACATCAACTTGTTCAAGATGGAAAATGGTTTCCGGGCGAAAAGTTACCCATTCATCGCGTTCCTCACAAATGAAGGAATGAAACTCGGGATTGCGGCGTACATTTGTTTCATCACCCATCACAAAGCACTTAAAATGTCTCAAGAACTCCACGATGGTTAAGAAGGGAGCATTAGGAGAAATCGTTATCGATTAATTAAAAGGATCGACGGGACATAGGATAGATCTAATTTTTTATTGCTTTCACGAAAACCATGTGAGTTAAAGATGCCGCTTGAGAGAGGAGGGGATACAGATAAAATACATGCCCCCCGACTTCCTCCTCTCCGAGGAATCCCCGCAGTAATCTGTCTCACTCTGCCGCACCGCCCCCCCCCCGTCCGCCTCTTAAGTGCGCCTCACTTCCCCGCTCCGTCGGTCCTCGGCTCCACTGTCGGCCCGTCGCTCCTCCCGGTATGTGGTGAGGATCACCGCGCAGTCTCTCGCCTACTTCCAAAGGAGTGCGTTGGATATTGGCCTATTATCACCGAGGTGAGTGTGAAGGACTGCATTCAGCGACTCACGGTAATTTTTCGCTGATGGGTTTCGAATCCGTGACACATTTACTCATTTGTTCCTAAGGCTTCGTTTCGTAAGATTCACCTGGCCGTATCGTCTTGTCTATAGGCGCCACACGTCCGTGTTCTCAACCTGTAACAGTTCGTCGAAAGGGTATCATTTTTTTCGAATGAAAAGTCAAGCATCAAATTGTAAGATGTTATTGCCGTGTCGGTGCCTCATTATTTTCACGGTCTCCTATTCTAACGCGGGAAAAGAAAACTTCTCAAGTCCATTCACCAATTAGAAGCACAATGCAATTCAATGACGCGTCGAACTAGATGGTTTCCGACGTCCCATCTTGATAAAACTGCGAGTGGCAGTCAGTGGCGCCTTCGCTCGGCGTTTCAACATTATCGGGGATTACCCTGACCAATTTTCTAGCATCCCAAAGGACCCCAATGACTCATCAGTTAGTATTAGGCGTAGGTCTTCCGCTGCTCAGGGGAGATGACGCAGTTTTCAGAATTCCAAAATCGTGGTTGGGCCGAATTGCTTTAGTATTTTCCAGCACCCTACAAGCCACCGCTAGGGTATGTATGGCCGGGAGTGAAAACACACCAGGCAAATTTTGAACCAAATAATTTTACCCCTACTGCGATCGGACGACGTTATTCTGATCTCTTGTCGCTCTTGGACAAAATGACATCTTAAATCTATCTATTCTACATTTAATCTCTGTTGATATAATCATTGACATTTAATCTTTAATTTTGTTGACGTGAACTTTCCTACGGTAGTACGATGGAGGTAATAATACCTTTTCAACATCACTGCTAAAGAGACCGCCTTCCAATTTATGCAAGACATTCAATCTGTAAATTAACCTTCGCTCCGTGAGTGATTCCCAAAACTAGCTCCTTCAATAATTTAGATACGTTGCTCAGTTTAACATAAAAACGTTTTACGAAGCTCCTCTACGCTCTAATGTGATCCAATTCGGCTATCAATCTAACTTCGTGAGGATCCCATATGCTAGCAATATATTCTACATGAGGCCTAATCAACGACAGATAACAATTCTCTTAGGCTTTTTCATCACATTTACTAAGTACTCTTCTAAAAAATCCTATTTTTTTGTGAGCTGGTCCACATACTATTTCTCCTAACTGTTTCACCCAGGAGAGACCGTGAGTGAGGGTAACGTCTAGGTATTTAAATGAGCCTACACATTATATTTCGGTGTTCCCAATGCAGTAGGCGTTCGGGAGGCAATTGCTCTTTTTCCAAAAATTCATTGCGAAGCATTTTTTTAAGTTTAATTCTAATTGCCAGGTGTCGCACCAGCGTTGTTTAGCGTTTAGGTTCATCCAATAAAGCTGCTGTGTTCTCAGGATTACGAATATCATGGTAAACCACTGTCTCTTCGGCAAATAAACGTATCTTACTAGCGACTAAGGAGTTAATGTCGTTAACGTAAACTAGGAATAAAAGAGGTCTGATAACACTTTCCTGGAGAACACCCGAAGTAACCTCTACTGCATTTGAGCAAACTCCATACAAGACTACACTTTGCAACCGAACATTCAAAATAGTCTTTAATACAATCCAGGATATTTTTATCTATACCATATACTTCTCGTTTCATCAAATACGAGTACACGTTCCTTCCTCTCCGCCGCATCTCGATCCATCAGACTTGCTCTAATGTCTCTTGCTCTTGCTCCGTACATTTCTTCCATCTTATTGTGATGTCCGGGCGGTCTGTATGACTATAACTGCTTAACAATTGCTAATTACGTGATTTTGAATTGCCTACTCGAAGCAGGGGGACGTGACGGAACAGCGGTTAGAGCGTTGGACTACTTACCGATGGTCCCGGGTTCAATGCTCAGAGAGACCTCTCAATTGCCACAGATTCACACAAACTGGGTAATTTTTGCGATACTAGATCATTTTGGGAAGCCATAGGTAGCGCAGGGCAAGGAACTAACTCCCCTAACCTGAAGTGTGAATTTTTTACACGCTGGTGGACTTATGTGCTACGTACACGTATATGAACTCTAACCGTCCCTTATCAGACAAACCTTCTGATTGAGAAGGAGAACGTGGAAGATAGGAATGAGAAAAATGTAAAATTGTTGAATAAAACCGATAAAATTTAGCAAATACGAAGATGTTATACGTTTCGGCGATCAGTCTACCGTCGAAAGGTGGCGAGGTCACCTTGTTTTATAACAAGATTTTGTCACTGTACTTTATACATTGTTTCAATATTTTGGGAAATGATCAGAGCCTTTTGCACGTTCAAACATGAAAATATATCGCGATAAAATGAGTCGTCATGGATTGGCATATTTCTTTTGCTTGTTTTTTTGCCCCTCCGTTCCGTTCTATTGCAAATAGAAACGCTCGGACTTTTTGTTTGGTTCAACAAAACAGTGGGGGTGAGAACGGTCGAACAACAGAGGTGTGTGGATGAGAGTCGAGTCAGCTCAAGTGAGGTCTTGTTGACCGCTGTACCCCACACACGCCCATGATTTACTTTGCGGGCAAGCTAGGCGTGAGAACATTCTCCTCATTGGGTTTACAAGTTTGGTTCTTGCTCTTGAAGAACTGCCAGCGCTTGGTTTCCAACGCCAAAATACATCACCTGGCTACTAGGTAACCAATCTGTGGAATTGAAGAAAGAAAAGTTCTTTTAAATGCATTTCAAGCTATTTTGACGTTCAAGATTGTTTTAATATATTGATTGTGACCCACATGGCTGAAACTGCGAGAAAATGAAAATTTACGTACAATTAGCCGCAAGTTCACGACGATCCATCTTAAGATCTAAGATGCGTCTTAGAATTTAAATTAATGACAGTCCTTCGTTCGTTATTTTTGTGTTGTCAAGTTCCATTTGCAGCAAATAGAACATTGCAAGGGCCATTAAAACCCACAACAATTTTGTGTGCCAAATGCCGTACTATTTACTGAGCACTAGGTGTTTCGGATGCCAAGCACGGTACTACAAAGAAGATTACAAATTTTGAATGAGTCAACTGCCAGAGCGAAGATATTGACATGGGAAAGGAAAGGAAGATAAGATCTCATTGGATCTCATCTTCACTCACCATCTTGGATGGTGGTGGAGGTAAGGCTAAGTCATAGTACCCCTATTAGTGGACTAGGACAGTTTATTTATGAGTAGGATAAACATCATTGGTGGTTTGTGCGATGGTAAGTTTAAAAAGGTTAATGTCAGTTTAAAGGGTGCGGCCATAAGTACTTAAAATTACTATTCTTAGTTATAGTTTGGAGGTGGAGAAATGTGCATCTTTAAGACTGATGCAAAGATCAAAACATTTATTTATTAGGTATGAATTTTTTAATCAATAAAAATTAATTTTACGCAAATAAACATTCAATAGAATTCCTTTAAGTTAACTAAGGACGTCATGAAAAATTAGTGTAAAATTTTATGTGGAGGGTGATTTTGTACGTCATGGAAACTCGGTCCTCTGTAACATGACAAAAGGCGTGGGTATAAGGCTTTGAAGAAGTGGGTGTGCAGAGAGCTGGAAAAGGGTACATTTGGCGGAAAAGAAAACAAATGAAGTTCTAGACGGGATAAAGAACGACAGAATACAGTGGTTTAAGATAAATCCGTAATCCTGAGGACACAGCAGCTTTATCGGATGATGTAAATGCTATACAGGGCTGATGCGACCCTCGGAAATTAGAATACGAGTATATCAACGAAATTGCGTATCGATGAATTTTTGGAAAAAGAGCATTTCCCTCCCCAACACCTACTACAACGGGAACACCGAAATAGAATGTGTATGAATAAACTCGATTAACTACTTAGGTGTTACCCTCACTCACGACCTCTCCTGGGTGAAACACATATGGGGATTACGTGGACAAGCTAATAAAAAAATAGGATTTATTCTAAGAGTACCGGGTAAATGCAATGAAAAGGTCAAAGAGAAATGTTATCTTTCGATGGTTAGGCATCATTTAGAATATGCTGTAGCGCATACCTCCTCATGAAGTTGGACTGATTGCCGAATTGGATCGCGTGCAGCGTAGTGAAACTAGACTTGTAAAACGTTATTATGATAAACTTAGTAACGTATCCAAAATATTAGAGAAGCTAGGCTGGGAATCACTCATTGAGTGGAGGTTGAATTACAGATTGTAGCCCTTTCATAAATTGGAAGGATATCTCTTTAACAGTGATGTTGAAAACGTATTATTTCCTTCGTCGTTCTACGGTGGGAAATTTCATGTCAGTAAAATTAGAGAGATTAAGTGCAGAACAGATAGATTTAGATGTCATTTTTTCTACGAATCATAGGGGATCATAATAGCATTGTTCGACCGCAGTAGGGTCATGTTCGGGTAAACTTATTCTGGTGTGTATTCACCCCCTGCCACACACTTTATCGGTGGCTTACAGGGTACTAAAATATCAAAGACCATCTAATATCAAACTCAGAATTCTACCCAAATGTTGCCTGGTATGAGAGCTCAACGCGTCCTTTGTACACGACACATTAAATACGTGGGATGTCAGTTCCATTCCTAGGTGGTCCAGGGTTTCCTGGAATGATCCGATGCCCATAAAATCACACGTTGCCGGTGAAGCAGGTCATTTTTTCCACGAATGATAAGGGAAGAGAGGAAGAAAGCATGCGAAATTTAAGAGGGGTTTCTTGATGTGTTTGGTGTCAAGTTCTGCTCTGTTAGGTGAGGATTAGAGATGTATTGGTGTTTAGTCTGTTTCCATTAAAAATCTACATTAAAAGGTGAACTGCTTGTCACAAAAGTTACTGATAAACCAATCAGAGTACCGAAAACCACGGCGGAGTGACTTCTTACAGCACGCCCCACCCCCTCCGTTTTTCCACGTCTTTCGACGAGGCCCAGACTCAATGGACCGTTGTCTGGATCACGTTATTAGCATGAGTATGCAATGAAAATGAACGCTTTCTCAATTATGATCACGCACTATTTTCTTCTCAAATCCAGGTAACTACATCCACATGAACACAACATCCCAGCAGTTGGAGGCCATGAAGCAGATCCTGCATATTGGAGTGCAACTGAAAAAATTGACCCCGAACTACATCCTTGTTGCTCACAACCTCACCACGGCCACATTGAGCCCAGGAACGTTCGTCTACGAACAAATCAAGAGCCTCTATCATTTCACCGATGACGAGAGATTACTTCCGTTCTGAAAGTTCCCTCTTTCTCCTCAGCCTCGCTTCTCGCACATTCAATATGGACCGCCAACAATATTTATCGCACATAGTAATATCAGAAAAGTGGTGGGTCTCGCGAGTTTGGGACTTAACTTCAACCTCTCAATGGACAACACGGGGTAAAAAATAAGGCGCAAAATATGACACCACTTCTCTTAAATCGCGATCACGTTTATCGTAACTTCGACCCTTTATCTTTTCAGTCACACTCGTTCAGCAAGTTTCTTCAATGTCGTTTAGCGCGGTATCAGAAAACGTTCGTATAGCAACGATAACCTAATTGATGTAATGACCCAATTGATCTCATCGGAATCATCACAGTTTGCATAGGTCTAGTCTCATTCTTCGCAATTGACGATGCTAACTAGTCGCACAAGCACAGGGGATTTGGAAATGTTTGGCACACACAGGGATTTTTGAAATTCAATCTTTATTTCACTTATGCTATCAATCACATTTCGATTCTCACAAAAGATAAAGTTTTTTGTTTGCATTTCGATGCTCCTGTTATATGCCTATGCAAAACGTGTCACTATCGAAATGCAGAAATTTCACAGTTCAAAAAAATCATTCACCTTTTTCGGGACTCCAACCAGGATCCCTTGATTTCTGGCCAAGTGCTTTAACCATTATTTTTATTAACCGTATCACTAAATTCTATGAACATCGTGAATTTCTATGGATGTAATTTAATTATTACCAGTATATTCAATTATCGTCGTTTTGAATATTGGTGATTAGCAATGTGAACCCTTTGTGTGTAACATAAAATATGCCAAAACACGATATTTTTAAAATCTATTGTGGAAGAATCTACAAGAAACCCTGATGAACGAAAAAAACGAACAAAACTAAAGTTAACAACAAGGAAGAGGAAATTCTCACTGAACAAATGAAATGCGAAATAGGAACGGATCTCGGAAGCATCCGAAGCAATTGCAATACTCACATCCAATATTTTCGTGTTCGGCATGTCTTTTTATAAGTTGGTATATGATGAAAAGACAAAGACAAATTTTATCCCAATTTTATTTTTTTCCTAACCGCGACACCTCTGACCTCCCCATTTTATACAAAAACATTTGTGGAATAACTCTTTTCCGGTTACAGCCCCATGCAGGAAGACAGTACACGGAAAAATCTCGCCTGACGTCACACCTATACTAGTTTCCCTTCCGGAGGAGTGTTTTGCTGAATTTAGAGACCACAAAACCCTCCCCGTGCCGCAACTTGATAGATAAGGAGATCATATAAGACTTGTATCAATGAAGACAGTCTAATTTTCAAAAGTTTGCTTTGTTTGTAATTTTTAGGAGCCCAATATTTAGAGGAAACTGATTTCCAAACAGTAAATGTCACGAGATTAGGTCGAGGGAGACCTATACAGGCTACCGATTACTTAGACCGAGTATTTGTCACCAAAATCCTTTCCTCCATTCTCTTACGTTAACCGAAGTATTTTTAGTTCTTGAGTCCTGGGACTCTTCATTCATGCTTTTACAAGTGCTCTGCGGCTCTTTGTAAGAGGATTTAACACGTCTTCTTGGGGTCATGACCGATATTTCGAGGCAACTCGAGGTCACTTGTTCAAAAGCCCCTTTCCCGTGATAAAATGATACTTTGACAGGAAAAATTGTACAAGACGTCAACAAGAATCCGTACATTCCCAAGCGATCCGACTGCTAAACTTTAATCAAAACACTGGCGAAGTTTCTCCGAGGCCAAATAATATCTTTCATGAAAATAATTTTTACTTTGGGCATGATAATCGTGAGAGCAACACGTCTAAAATTAATGTCATAAGCAATAATTCTAAATGCCCCATAATTAAAATAAACCTATTATATGTTCACTGCACGCTATGCAGATATTCGAGAAGAAAATGAACATTTCGCGATAGAACTCAATTGTATCTATAGGTTTGTGGGTGTGAGAAATCCATTGAGCTAAGCGTAATATTTTTTAATTTACATAAGGGACAAAACTGCCGCACGCATATTTTATATTTTATGCATAATAAGATCCTCGGTTACCATCTTTTCAATTCATTCCATATTCTTCTTGTCGTGTGAGTTATATTTTTACTTATCGAGGGATTTTTCTTTTTAAATCGAGTGTTTTATCTTTTTAAGTGTTGACACAAAAGAGTGAGTGCAGGGAATGCAATTTACCTGGGCTCCCAATTCGGGGAACCTCATTAAAGAGTGTCATAAAGAATGGTCACGTACTGGTATCGTTTCTGTTACACAAATAACTGGAGGAGCGACATTTTTAGACTACTGCGCTGTGAACTATCGTGAAGGTAGTAACAATCATGATTAAAAACATGTCCGTACTCATACTTTTTTATGATTTTTAGCATTTATATGTATGTCAGTTCATGCTGTTGCATGATTCGGAAAGAATCAACCGTTTTATTGAACTTTGATTAATCTTTAACCTTTTAATTGGAATTATTGTATTATCTCTCGCCTAAAATTGGTTGTCTGCTGAGACTGTTACGGTTGTTTGTGCTGGTTTCCATCTTTTGGTTTATCATTTGTTCCTTCACCAGTAGTAAACACCCATGCCAATTTAACTCCGGAGGCCATGAAATCGGTCAGCCTCATAAGCCTCCGTGGAAATAAACAGTAATCTTCTTCCTGAAATCACAGTTTCACCTCAGGTGGTGACCCAAAAATGATCTCATTGGGTAAAGGACTGCATTCCCTGATCACACGTGTATTAAAGGCTTTAAGTAAGTCAACCTCTAACACGAGATTTAACGTGGTGAAAGTCGTACTACCTTGAATTGCACGCCAGTATATATCCTCTGCCTAATCAACATGAGCGCTCTTAAGAGATCTGTTCAAGTTTTCTGCGTGGGTTTTATTGAGAAAATATTCGCTTGGTATATAAATTCAACGGAATTATAACTTTAATAAGTTTTCATACTTGAATAAAAGAATTAATAACGTTTTCTGTAGAAGAACAAATTGTAATCAAAGATTTCGCCTTTGGGGAACTAAAGAGAAACCGCAATCCAATTGCTGATCAAGTATGTATACACCTCAATATTAGCGACAATGTGTGATCCTTTCTCCGAAAGCCCAACTTCCGCAATCATGAATTAGGCAATAAACGTTCAATCAATGCGTTAATAAATGTGGATTACACACAATAAAAATGACACCAATTCCTTCGTTCTAGCTACTTAAATGTGAAATGTCATGTGATTGTTGGAATAACTGTTTCTCTTAGTTTATTATCTTGCTATCTGTGCCTGTAAAGTCACGATTTTGTCTGCCTCATTGAGTGATAAACTGATTCTCTAGGCGTACGCGTGGGGCTTGGTCTTGCTTGCTCTTTGAAACATCAGGAAGGGCAGAATATTGCTAGTTGTAGCGGCGGTTGCTCTTCAAAAACTTTCTGCCCTCCGTACTGGCAGCGACGTTTAATGGAGGGCATCGGGCAGATATTTCATTGGATTCTCTATACTTCTGTATCCTGAAAATTAAGTACAGGGTGCGGACACATAACTTGCTTTTTTCAATGCAAGTTTACATTGAAGAAAGGAAGTTATGATGCCGCACACTGTAAAAAACACTTTTCCTTTTCTCTGGCAGTGTCGCATTTTGATTTAGTTGGTGAAAGTTCTCGATGCGTAATCACCTTTCTGCAAAATAATTCAACCTTAAGGTTTTTCCAATTTAATCAAAATTGCCAAGTTTAGGATATCTTCCTGCTTGCGCCTGAGTTTTAAATACGGACGTGCATGGAGTGACCACGTTTTTTTCAAGGTTGCCTGCTAGAGGATCGCCGCTCCTTGCTAATTATTAAATCCGTTACGCCATCTCCCTGAGACGAAAAGCCGAAGCATGCAATTGATTGCTGTGAGCTGGTTTTCGCCGAGTTGGACCACTGACGCATGTCGCCTGATGAGTTTTTGCGTGCGACCTGCCTGCGACTGTGGAACACGAAAGTGATCTAATCGCGTCCGTTGCCGCATGAGGGCAAAGCTTTTTGCCTTCTTGTTCTTCTTCTTGCCTTCCCACTTTGAGAAAACTACCCCGCTTCAATCCACTGGAAACGAGTTTGATGACGTAGGTGGAGGTACGGTGACGTGCGAATGAGTGACCGCGTGCGTCATCAATTGCCCTCCCACGTTCACCTGGAACGCCTCGCGGGATTCGCGCGATTGATCTCCGGCACTACGGTAAAAGAAAAGCGCTGGCCTTTCTTAAGGATCATCCCCACGGAGCATTGTTTTCTGCCAACATCATCGTATCCTAAATTTGAGTGACTCATTGGACGAAACAAACAAACCCGAGGTTGATTAATTAGGCCTATGATGGAAAACATCGTTGCAAGTGATGGAAAAACCACAGTCATGATAGGCGAAGGTAGAGTTCACCTCGTAACAACCCCTATCAGGCTGGTTAAATTCCGTGCCACCTGCAGATTTCCAGGAAGATCTTGAGACTGAAAAATCACACAGCTGAGCTAAAGCTGAGGGTTCCCAGAGGCGTCACTCGGAATCAAACCCCGACCTCCAGTCAGTAGCAGAACGCTCTTACTTCAACCACTCGCTTCGTATGTGATAATCAATCAGAAATCACTCGAGGGATTATTATTAGTATGCATGTTAGGAGCACGTAAATTTCTCACAAATAAATAACTGCATAATGACTAATTTCTTATTCAGAAAGAGTCCCAGGGAGTTACTTCTAAATATGGGTGTACACCGTGACTCGACATCCCAAGTTTTTCTGTTTGCCAGAAGAGATTCCTGAGAGATATAATATTCTTAAAATGGTGGTTGTAAAGTAGAATGGCCATATACATCTGCTACATGTACTTTTACCACACCTCGAGAAATATTTCGTGGATAGTTAAATTTTCTTACCAAATTCATTACTGGATAATATCTTCGTCTCGAATATAGTACCTCATAATCACATTACCGTAAGTACTTTATTGTAAAAGATACCATATTTGTTTAGGATCCTTCAACACTTAATCGGGAAATATTGAAAAACTCAAATAATTGGAAGTGGAATACGCGCCCTAGGTATTCGGGGTAGCCAGAAACCACATTTCACATTAAACTGACCGGGATGGCGTAAATTAACATCTTTTGAATCGGTGAGTGGATTCTTTTGTAGCCACGTTAACTCTATGAATCTTTATGAGTTGTTTATTTAAAATTCTGGCGAAGACACTTTCATTTCAAACTGTATTCTTGGTACAAAGATTGTGCGAAGTCTACTCATTCCACTATCAGAGTCAATCAAGTAAGCATGCAATGTTACACATACCGCGTTGTTATTTCCGAGCACTTGTTTTGCAATGCATCGGAGAGTCAAAGAAACGTAAATAGGTCATCACAATAGGTCATCGACTCCCCATGTCACATTCTCAACCATGGCGACCTTGTTGAGGAGTGACGATGGAAGTATTCAATTGTCTGACCCCGCTCGGGGTTCACTTTCTCGTTGATGTAGTGCATACCAGCTTATCCTCTGGTGCAAATAATTCTGCTCATGTAATGCAGATGGAGCCATGAGTGTCTCTTTCTCCCTGACTTTGAGCCTCATCCTAGTTAAGATAAACCTCTCACGTGATTACAATGATATTATCTAAAGTCTACTGAACGATATTAAATACCTCTGCACAAAATCTTTGCCGTAAGTCAGGCTAAGGTGAAGGTAATTGAGATACGAATCCCCTCTATGTGATTATCTGTACATATACCGATTTCATGATAGAAAAACAGAATAAAAAATTGTATTGAAAATTCATCATCACCACGATTCTCTCTAATCTGGAAACCTACTTATTTCGTAGGCATAGGGAAGTTTTCCTTTTTTTAGCTAAACCTGTTAGTAAGAATCAACTACAAAGTAATTTTTTGGTAAAAGCGTCCTATGCTAATTTATAGCCAATTCATAGTAGATAAGTATTATTTTTTATATTCCCACATTATTAGGAACATTATTTTTTTCCTATGCCCACGCATGATGAAACAGCGAAAATTTCATTCAAGTTTACACGTTTTCAGGTCACAATTTAAGTGCCAGCAGCGGCAATATTTTCCGGGATACAGGGGCGTCATCGTGGTGGTTCTTAGTGACTAGAAGCCCTAGGGCAGATAGACAAACTATCACTGTTTTACCCCCCCTTCTTGTTTGATATTTTCGAGCACTTGTTTTAAACGCATCGGAGAGTCAAAGAGGCGTTAATAGGTCACACAATAGGTCATCGACTCCCCATGTCACATTCTCAGCCATTGCGACCTTGTTAAGGTGCGGCAATGGAAGTATTCAATTGTTGTGAGTGAGCACAAAAGTTTCGAATTGGAAAGCAAACGAATAGCATAGTGCGCATGAAATAAGTGTGGGTAAAAAAACATTTATGCCATCGAATATCTTTGGGACCGAGGGGTTCGTTCACCCAACTTATTCGAGTGGTTGAGTTGAAATTTTAGCACGTAACTTTGCAAGGCTCAACTAGGATGTAGTAGGCGTGGTCTGGCCTAGAAAGTCCAGTGACTCCGAGGGCCTCCATTTCGTTAATAACAGTGATAATTTTGGCTAACAAACATTTAGTACCCATTGCCTTTGGTGTAAATGTCCAGGCAATGCCTTAATCTGGACGGATTTGACGCAACGGTATCAAATCAGATACATTGAGCGTGAGAAGGAAATAAGAACAATTCTATTACGGAGGATGCCGAAGGGTACTAAGTGTCGAAAGTTAATTGAGCTAATTATATCGTGTGTAGTTGAGCGGGTAATTAAAATGGGCTTGCCTGTCTGTATAAGAGGAGGAAATAGCAGCCGATAAGGAGGCGTGTCGGTGCATTTCATCCAAGACACGTAATGTATGAGTTGGGATAACCCATGGCAGTGGGATGCCCGAGAACGCGGTTATGGTAACTCGAGATTCGTCCTGTTTCCGGAAAATTCTATTCCATTTCCGTCAGTTAAACCACACAAGAATTAACCAAAAAAACTTTTTCAAATACTTATTGCTAGTAGCTATCATTCTGCTTGATCTGAAAAGATATTTTCCAATAAGATCATTAAGAGAGTTTTCCCATGTTTTTCCCAAAGTATTTAGTAGTATAATTAGTATTTTCGAAACGTATATCAAGATAATGTGAGCAACGTTTTTGATAATTGTGAACAATATCCGAAGAACTGTTTGGAAAAAAAATTAAGTAAACAACTACAATAGCTAAAACAGTATCTGGCGTAACTTGGTGGAAAATCTTCATACTGACTTTTAATTTTCATACTGACCTGATGATGTTATGCTATAACGAAACCTGGGTAGTAAAAATTAAAAAGTTTATGTGGAAAAGTAAAGTGGTTTGATTATTAAAAGTCAACTACAATAGCTTTTTACTATGTATTTTTGCATGAATGAAATGCATTTTTTAGATATTTTACACATTTAAACACTGCTTAATCAAAGGAGGGTTGACCACTTCAAATGCTGCTGATTTTTTAAGAAAATTCTCCGATCCCATAATCGACAATAAATATTCGATGATGATTCAAGGTTATATGGCTCCACCTCGTTCGTCTCCAAGCAGCAGACCACAAAGTGATGGAGCACGAATGTTATCTCATGATTATGAAAGGCTCATTTAAAGAATTACGCTTCATGAAATCGATTTCGGACCACACACAAAAACAGATTCGGTTTCGTGGATTAAAAATCCGCCGCAGAACGCTCTTCGTGGCTTGGATGAACGGATTCTCGAGATACCCAGGAAATAATAAGCACAGTTTGAGATAAAATAAAAAGAAGACACCTCGCGGACTGAAGCAGGAGGGGGGGGGGGACGGGATGGAAGGGCTGCGGGCAACGAGAGCTTTCCCAAGCAGCGCTGTCGTGTCAGTCGGAAAAACCCACCGCTCGAATTCTCGGAAGGGAGGTCGGCGCTTTTCTCTTCAGCCGCGAGCTGCCGCTGTCGTCGCTCGCGATCCACACCATCTGGCGGGAGGGAGGGGGCTCGCTCAGTCGCTACGAGACCTCCCTTCCTTCGTTTTTACCGCGCTCGCGTCTTCGAATCGTGCGGCGAAGAGGGGAGTGGCGGTACGGGGGGATGGTGACGTCATTTGATCTGCCGATTTCCCCAAGTGGAAAATCGGCGTTCTGGTGTCAGACGTCCCATCGCCTGGGAGGAGGGGAATAAACTGGGTGGTGTTCTCAGGCGGTGCGATTCCTTAATGATGGAGATTGGGCTGTGGGCGTGGTGAGGAGACCTGAATCGCAGCTTCTACAAAAGTAGACCTGGATCGGAGGCGGGAGGGGATCTTTTATTGTGCGTGCGTCTGTCAGAGGGAGGGGAGAGGAGGAGGCTGACATATCAACAGTCTGGACTCGCTGTGCTCTCAGTCGCCCGTCAGCATGTGGTGGGATACGTGTCCTGCGTAAGCGTGTGTGAGTTCGTAACGGAGAGAGCGAGAGACGGACATAAAGAGGGAATTATTAAGCGTCAAGGCCTTCGCGTATTCGAGCGCCAGCGAGGTAGTGATGGTGGAGGGGTATGAGGAGGAGAGCGACAGCCCATAGGGCTGCCGAACAAGACCAGACGCCATTTCCTCTTAGCAGCAGCCGGTCGCGGGTTGGTGCGGTGCTGTGTGAGACGACGGGGAGCAATTCATCGGACGGGGGCGGACATGTCCGGGGGTTGTCCGAAATGGCAGACCAGGGCGTCGGTAGCCCAGAGTCCCGCGTCGAGAGCCAGAGGCCCACAGTGACCGACCTCGGCAGCAGCAGCGAGGCCACAAGCGACGAGGAGGAGGAGGAGGTGGTGGAGGGTTCGACTAACGATGACAGTGATGAAGACAGTGACAGTGACACGGACGATGGTTCTGGGTCGTCGAGTGGTCGCTCCCTCGAGAGGAACGGCGGCCCCCCCAGGACGGACCCGAACCTCGTCGGTGACATGTGCGGCGGTGGTGCCTTGGTGCCGGCCGCCAGAGGAGGGTTTCCGCAGCAGCAATCCACCAACGTCGCCACCTACGGGAATATCTCGGTGAACAATTCCTCCGAGATACATTTCGGTAACAAGACTGTGTACAACGGACCGGTTATCATAGAGCAACACGTGTACGGCTCGAAGGTGGTGAAACAGTTCGACGATAGTTTGCAGCTGAATTTCGGGTCTCCTTTGGCGATCACCGATGGCTCCGAAACGGGGGTGCTCAGGAAGACCGGGTTGGAACTAGGGTCCTTCAGGATCGGCCCGACCTCATCGACTGTCACCAAAGGTACGTAAATGTTGAATGAGGGTACGCAAACCGTGAATTCCGTGAAATCATTCATTGGGTGAGCACGCTTGTCTTTGCACCTCCAATCCTATCGCATTAGGTTTTGAAGGAGTTCATGAAGAAGGAAGGATTATCTTTGTATCAGAGTAACGCGGCGGCGTTTATTCGCTCCATCTCAAATCATGGCTGATAATAATTATCGGGGATTTAACAATAATGCGTTAATGAATGGCATAGCCAATTCCAGTGATCCCGAAATTTTGGAGTTCATGCTCATCGCGAATGCATAATCTACTGCACAATAATCGGCGCCATAATAATTGAATTATAGTCATTCTCATGCCGACTGCATGCGTGAAATCTTATCACCAGGGAATGACAGCCAATATGGAGGCTTCCTTTTATTTTAAGTTACTCGCGTCAGTCTGGCTTCACGTGACAAATCGACTACTGCGCAGGGCGCAGTTCCTGTCGATTAATTATCCGCAAAAACTCACGTCAGTTCGAAAATCATCCCTCTCCCAATAGCAATGTACTTATTTGAAGGAGAAAGTTTCGCCTCTGAGTACTTTTCATGCAGAGAATTTCGTTTATTGACTTAAATTTCCGTGATGTGTGTGGAGAGGATTTGGTTCATTGCAAAACATTTATCGTGCAAAGCAAAAAATCTTTCTCTTCGTATGTTTCAAAATTTTAATTTACTTCAGCTAACGTTCATCAAAACTGCGCAGAATCATAGCAATATGCTTCGCCAATGTCGTTGTGATACCCGAGGAGTTCAATCAATTCATCTCTTTCGTTTTGATCGAGTTCTTGAGACAATACAATTAGCCCTTCTCAGAAGGTCTCTACAAAAGATGCACTTTGGGGCAGAATAGCATTGTAACTACATCACTTAAATGGTAATAGCAATCGTTTTTATATTCTGGGCAATTGCTAGGAACGTAGTAACGCCTATGGTTAACATAAGGTCCAAAACAGTGACGCAGGTTTCGAAAGCATCATCTTTATTAACTTGGGCGCTTAACTGAATTTCACTTAAGTGCTCATTTGAATTTGTCGCGTTTCGCTTAATTCTCTAATTAACTGATATGTTTTCTAGTGTAAAATAAATGCTGCGCCGTCAATGATACTAGGGAAGGTTTCCTGCGAAAACTTCAGAACGTCAATGGAGATTTTTGTGTGCATGGGGTTGGTCGAGAAAGGACTCTTGAAACGGGGGCACATTTTGCTCGAAGGAGTGGATATCCCCTGTGCGAACTTATTATGAAGTAGACACGAGGCATTTCGTGTACAATGTGAGTCACTAGAGTGTTTTGTTTAAATTTCGTGAACCGTGTTTGTTCAGATCTGTTGATTCTTACGCAGGCTCCAAATTGTTTCAGAGGGACAGCGTAAGTAATAATTATGCCACTTGACGTGGTCACGTCATTAATATGTAACCAGCGATCCAATATCGCACAGCTTTTCATTGTGGAATTTCCTTAAATGTTTCCCTACGGCATGAAAATTATAGGATTCGTATGAGAAATATCTTTGAATACGTATTATCTTTTTCTAAAATATACCTTTAAGATAATTATCAAAATCCAAAAGTTCATTAAATAGCCAACTTCCACGGAGTACTTTAAAAAAAATGCCGATAGCAAAATTCCAGCAAAATTAAGAATTAACAACCATTATAAAGACACTGCTTAAAACTGTCTCCGTTTGGGTCTGATAAAAAAAACCAACATTTACAATGAATTTTACTCAAATCACGATTATTTGAGGGTTAAGTACTTGTACTAGTTGTTTATGGTGATTGAAACCTTTGTAAAAAAATTATTTTCATTGGTTTGTCGAGACTTGCGAAGGAAAAATGGTATCGATCATAGGATTTCAAACGAAGTATTCAAATCGAATCGAAATGTGGAGGGAATGCTCAGACACACTTTTTGATAAATACATTTGACCACTACACTTTTATGTAACAGGTTATACGACGTAAATGAGGAAGTATTGGGTTCAGGATTACTAGAAAATAAAAAAAGGTAAGACAGTCAAAATGAAGGAGAAAGAAACGGTTACTTATGGTTGAGAATATTCCCGCAGAGTTCGCCAAGGGTTTATGGAAAACCGAAAGAAGAGTTAGTTATTCAGAGTTAATCGGTGGGATGAATGAGAGAGATGTTTTTGGCCAAGGGACTCCGAATTTGTTTTCCTTGTGGATTTCGAGAGAGCGTTTAATAGAGTGGAATGGAAAAAGCTAATGAAAGTAGTAAAATAGAGGATAAGACTGGAGGGACGAGCTTTTTATTCAAAACCTAAAAATGAATGTCTGCTCAAGTAAGGGCAGAGAAGAATAAAAATGGACAGAGATAAAGTGGAGAGTAAAGCAGGTATTTTCTTGATCACGGTTGCTTTTTAACATGTCAACCAACGAAAAGAGAAGTTAAACTTGGATCACAAGTGGGAAAGGTGTATTAAGTCAGATTCGCGGATGTCCAAGCTGAGAAAATAGTTATTCAAGCAAGAGACTTCAAGTATTGTTAAGATCTCACTAGATAATGTATCATTCGTATAGAATAAAGATAAACCACAAGAAAGGGAAAGTATGGCGATTTTCAAGAAAAGGTGATAATTGATTAGGGGCACGTTGAAATGTAATGGATGTTTCGTATTAAACTATACAGTAAACTAGAATAGAATGACTCACAAGGAAGACAAAGAGTTGGAAAAGGATATGGAAGAATTCATAGCTACATTCAGCCAATATTTGAATTGAAATGCTGATTATGAAGCAACAGTTAAGATGGGAATCGAATCAGCAGGACATAAATAACAACAGGGCGAACACTTCACGTATTTTTAGGAGTATTATGAGCGAAAATGAATTTGATTGAAAGGTCACTATGAGATAAATCGAGGAATATTGATACGAGTTTGGAGAGAGACAAATCAAAAAGTGATAGCCGTGGAATGGGAAGAGCAATCGTTGGGATAAATCCAAAGAAGGGAGGAAAACCTCACAGAAGAAATATTTAGAGGCAATGGAATACTGAAGGTCATACTAGAGTGCAGACTTAGGTAATCAGGGCAGAGGGAGAAAAAGAATAAGCACCGGTAGACGACATGAAGGAAGGTAGAATACTCGTAATTTGGAGTTGAAGGAGGAAATAGTACTTATGAAGCAGAAGGAATTTATGCTTTCTCTGCCTCACAAATGCTATTTACCTCGAAAGAAGACGTTTTATATTTCTATGATGGTGAGATTAACCTTTACATTTAACTATGGACCTAAGGTTTCATATATTATTATAAACGCTGAAAAATTATTAACGATGAAAATATTATTTTTCCTGCAACATCTTCCTGTCTTCTACTTCCTCTTCGACTGGTCCTCGCTCTCCATTTTATTTAACATTTCCTTCGAGGATGTGCTCAAGTATGCCTTAGCCTATGCCCTATCTGATTCCTCCTCCTGTTATTATTTTGATTTAAAATGCTTCGTCTTTCACTTCTCGTTGTATTTTTTTTAACCTCCCTCTCTCCAACGAGCTGATTTTTTTGGTTCTCCTCAATGCCCGTTTTTACAATAAAAATCTGAACATGACTTGTAGATTTAGATCAAGTAAACATCGCTGAAAAATAACGCAGGTAAAAAATTGGATTTTGAAAACAACTGTGAAGCTAAAACGAAAAAATGAAATAATTGAGTGAAACTTGTTCCAGATCACAAAACGAAACAAAATGGTGACACAAACATGTTGCTCAAAAAGTCACGACAGACTATTTCATCCGCTTACTGAATTTTACTTGACACGAGGACTATACTTTACTAAAAGATATAATAACCCTTTTTGTAGAAGAACAAATTGTAATTACGAAACTCGTTTTTGGGAACTAAAGGGGAACCGAAATTCAATCGCTGATAAATAATAATTTCTCCTCAATATCAGGGAAAATGTGTGATCCTTTCTCCGAAAACCCAACTTCCGCAACCATGAATTAGGCAATAAACGTTCAATCAATGCCAATAAACGCGGATCACTTGTACAAACGTTTTGACAAGAATACATTCTTCCACGCTACCGATATATGACATATCTGAGATCCTCATCGATGCAAGATGCATTAATTTTAAACTGTTTTCTTAAATAATTTGTTGGAATAACTGTTTCTCTTTGTTCGCTCTTGAATCATCTGAGGAGAGGAAGGACAAAAAGTTACTAATATTGCCTGCGGTTGCTGTTCAAGAGTTTCCTGCCCTCAATGCTGATGGTGACCTTTATTTGGATGCATCGGGCAGATGTTTCATTAAATACTTTGTATTTTCGGACATTGAAAATTAGGTAGCAAACTCTTTTATCGTGGACTATTTATCATGAGAAAACAAATTTGCACTTTTTCACAAGTTTGTTAATAACGTAAGGTTCACAGAATCATCATCAGGTACAATCTTGTACCTGATGATGGCTCTGTGAACCAAAACGCGTAGTACGTTACTGATAAACTTGTAGGAAAGTGCAAATTTATTTTCTCATAATGACGAAATTCCTCCACATCTCGCCCGAATTTTTTGACTTTGTGTATCAATTCAGTTAAGCACATGGATGGCAGAATAGCATAAGCCAGCGGTCGAGTCGTGTATTTAGGATATATCATTATTAGGTGTATATGTGATAGCCTAGCTTGGCTCTGAGCACCGGGCGAAACAATTGGACATCAACATGCGATTTCCTGGTAAACAGATTCCCTTAGAAACCGCAGGAGGTCCCAGGAGTAGAAGTACCCCTCCCTTCCTACCTGGCTGATGTTTGATTTTTACCCGCAGATCTTGGCGATAGTGTCGAGTCTGTCCTGTAAAACCAATGCCTGGACTCTTTACCGCGGACAATGATCATGGATGGAATATAATTTTTTTTAATGAGAATATTTCGTCGAGAGGGTGATTCTTATTCCAGAAAAACCAAAAAATTCAGTTTCTGGAGTCAATAGAGTCAAAGCCATTGACTATCCTGAGGAAGTAGGTATAATTGTACCCCCCACTGCCAGACACATTTCTCTGACCGAAACCCATTGCTATGGGAGTCTCAACCTTATCACTACTTGTTTCCCTGTCTCTCACAAAATCCGACAGATCGTAAAAGAACTATTCGCCACAATAAAAGAGAATCTACATCCCATCTATCCACCCTCATTTTCATCTAAACTCTCTGCAAACTTGCGCGACATATTTACATCCACGTGGTCCACCCGCTTCGTCTCGCTCTTCCGCATTCCTCACCCTTCTGCCACCCATATGCGAATGCTGTTCCCTTTTCTGCTTCACAGTTTCTTCTCCTAAACACATTTCAAAGACCACTGGCGCTTCGAAAAACATTCTATACCGCCTCTCTCGAAACGTTTGCCCCTTTTTTATGCACATGTGTATTCATCCCACCCTATCTGTTCATTTTAATAACCATTATTACACCACTAAACCTTCAACATTCCGCGATCACCTCATTCCTGAGCACGCCGTTTTTCACAATCAATCTTTTAATAACTGCTTTAGCGTCACAATAATTGAAATTCTTCCCGAATCAGCAACCAGTATTGTGGTGTAAACCCTGATATTTGGGTGCAGGGGGCTTTTGAACACCCAGGTCTAAATGAGAAGGACTAATAACCAATAGCAACCATTCTCTCCTCACCAGCATCGAGACACACTTCCACACCTTTTTAATCCTTCCTAAACCGAATATCTACCCCCCACTGTCACCTCGAGAAGTGTACTTCTCTTACGAAAGCAGTGAGATGGCGATCCAACGCAAATATATATGTTATCATCTGGCTATCGATGGTTGTAATCCGACATATGCCCACACATAATGAAGGACACAGAGATTTCAAACATTTTCCGTTGCACCTCCACCTTCTGCAGGCTGAAGAACCTGAGAAGCATGAACGGGAAGAGGGCGGGGAAAGGTTTGGGAGGGAAAGGAAAGAAGCCTTCCCCTCCCATGGGCACCCTCAGCTCCACCCAAGCTGTGTGATTTTTCGGGTACCAGATCTTACTGGGAAACCATAACCGGCACAGGGAAAGGAACTGGCCCCCCTACCCTGATGTGTGAATTTCACACGCCGTCGGGCTTAGCACTGTGTGAACTCTACCATCACCGGCCAAACCAACCTGTACTTGATTACGGTGTTTATGGTTTTATATCGAAAAATATATATATATATATATTTCCCCACTAATTTGTTTTTATATATGCGTATACATTTGACAATGTTTAATGCCACAATGGTATAGTTTCTTCGAACAATAAAAAGGTATACTATATATACGTGTTTTTTATATATTGGTCGAAGAAACTATACCATGTTGAAATATATTTATAGAAATATATTATATATTTTTCCATATATATGTGTGTGTGCACACATAACATGTTCATGTTTTCTTTTCCGCAGGGGGAAGTGGATTCCTCTGGCGGCACTTATTGGGGCGGGGCCGAGGCTCCTCTACGTGGGTGGCGTGGGTTGCCCTGTGTGTAGGGTGCATGGCAATTCTGGCGGTCATCCTCACAGTGACTTTCCTGACTGGTGCCACGAAGAGGGCACCCGTTGCCACCCGGGACATAGGCGACATCGAATCCGAGGAGATTTCCAACGGCTACAAAACACCCCCCAAGCACCAGAGTGAGTTCTCTTTCTCGCCTAATCCTCCTCCTCTTATGCCCTCCGATCGGTTCGTAGAACGTGCTGTTGACCTGGTGGTCTGGGCGCTTTATGCCATTGCGTGGTGACGAACTGCGAGCTACTAATCCAAATGTCCCGAGAACATGGGGGTTTTCCGATATCTTGTTCTCCACCTTGCAGCACATTTTTTGTCATTGTAAGTTAATGCAGTTTTATACCAGTTAAAGAATGTACTACATTTTAAGCTACAGGTTTTTGTGTGGTCCATGAAAAAATTAGTTGTAGTAAAATCTCTCCAGTTTAATTTCAAAAGTGGTTATTTGCGTAATGATGAAAATATCATCGACTATTTGAGGGTTGGTTTGCAATTTCTAATCTTTCACGTTCTTTATATTAGATAATAACTTAATACATGGTTAGTCGATTTACTAAGGCGCTAGGTCGTAATGTGTTCACAATTTCAAATGATAGCTTCGGATTCTTTTTCTGAATATATTATGAATTTTGTATCAATAAGCCCATGCGCGCTCGGATATGTCTTAGAATCGCCTATACATGTAGATTATCCTTCCTTACTCTCGAGTGCGGCGGATTCGGTTTTAAACGCGTCATGTCAGTGAATCATTCTTTACATTTTAATTATATTTAGTCGTTATGAAAAAAATGTAATGCGTTGAATGATCAACCGATGTCTCAAGCGCAAATAGAGTTAAGTTAAAAACTTATGAAGGATTTTACTAGTTAGTATGTCGCTTCTGGCCCCAAAATTATCGATATGTAAGGAAATAATTCCATTGGCGTCCCTTGCTAGTGTCAAGTGACGGAGTTTCATATGCTCTGGTGCACCTTCATCTCGCGGAAAAATTATTGAGGCCATTCTTGGATTGTACGATTCTTCAAATTGAGTAGGATATTATTTTGCTCATAGTCGCAGTTCATGCTTTCAGCATAAAAGATCACACACTAATAATATGTAAACAGTGACAACGATAAATTTAGTATTATTTCAAAGGTGAACGATTTTGTATATCGATGCGAATTCAAATAGTTCGAGACGTTCCTTTCGCATTTGCTGGGAATATTGGACTGTTCTTTCCTGCTTCTAATAGCGTTCCGTCATTTCGAATGGCTTGATAATGGAAGTCTTAAAGTTCCCTTCCCTGCTCTGAAATATGTGCGCATCGTAATGCTCAAACAGCTGGAGTTTCTTCCTGCTTTGCACACTTAAAAACCTTGAGTGTGGCATCCATGGCGGAGTGTGTCCTTGAAACGCCATAGATGTCGGCGAGGCCGAGTTGAGATTCGATAAGAGGTGCCATGTGTCTTTTTGAAGTCTCAACCGAAACGTGATGACAATTTTTCGGTAGAAATAACAAAAAGCGCTGATTATTTCCTTCGGGACTAGTTTCGCATATTACGTGTACCAAAAGAAAATCGGTCTCTTTAAGGAAAGAGAGGGGAGTTGGGATTATAACGCTCTCTCCTGGGTAAGACTTTCGCCTCCGTTGTCTCTCACATATTTGGGGTGGGTCGCTAGCGCTTATTGTAAGACTGTCCTCGGAAAAGAAAAGAAGTATTGGTCGGTCGGATCATGACCTTGGCATGGATTCCATTGAGAAAATATCCGCTTTCGTGAACCCTACTGATTCATTCGAAATATTCTATCTATTATGTAGGATAGGTTTTGGACGGCCCATATAGACTGTTCACTTCAAAGCGAAAGCATCCTCTTTGTTTCCCTCATTTCTTTGCAACTTTTCAGCTGCTGCTTCATGCTGTCTATAAAGCCTTACTCTTCCCCTGCCTCTCCTCTGCCCCGCTTAGCTAACGCTCAACGTTCTCTCCTTCAGCACGGCTCGATCCACTTCTTTCAAAATGTCCTCCATCCACTTTCTCTGCCTTTTTCGGATTTTCCTTTGTATTTTCCACTCTTCGGCCACCATATTTAAAACTTTGTTTTGTTTGCCTCCCTCTCAATCAATTTATTTATTTACGTTCTTCAACACAACCAAATCTCAAAAGCCTCCTATCTTCGTTCGTCTTCTTGCCTCAAAGAACAGGCTTCACGTCTATAAATCTATTACAAAAGACAATCTGCCATGCACATCTTTACTCAAGTGTACCTGTCCTCGATTTTTTCTTCTTGTAACTTGCTTCTTTCACCTACGCAAATTTCCCCATTACTACGCCCATGATAAACATGGACGGATTTCACAAGTGCAAAATAAACTTAAATTTTCGTATAATTCTTTTTCGTAGCAATATGGCAATTAATATGCCTCTCTTAAAATACTATAGGAACTTCTAGATTGACATGGCCCCCATGATGCAATCACTTACAATCACTTGCAAACTTCACAGGATAAGATCAGTGTACCTTATTTTGGGCACAACCGACATCAAATATTGTCATTAAATCACCCCGACGATTTCCTTACAGGAGACACCAATGAACCAGACGGCCTTGGCTCATTCTTTAAAAATCCGAATGTCCACCTGTACCCAGCTTTTCTATGTGATGAAGAGGTTCTGGATGACGGAATTGAAATCCATCAAGATTCACTGAGACGGAACCTAGTAACCGTGCCCCCGGAGAATTAGAATACGTACCTCAGAACGCTCAATGAAGAATATAAGAGAAAATTTCTAAATAGGATATACGCTTAGAATTCAGAAAACGCAATGAAAGAATGGTCTTCGCCGGTGCTCGGGTTTTGTTTAGCTTCATTGTAGGAGCTCACTGTTTTTGTCGTTTTACGAGGACAAAAGAACCGTAAACCTTCCCACCCAGTATTCTTCTAAATATTTTTCTCGTAAGACCAAATTAGTTCCCGAAGTGTATATACATGTATGTAGTGTTTCCCTGGGGTAATCGGGAACACTGTTATATACATTACTGACGTTTATAATGGTGAGGCAACAAGTCGTTGGAAAAAATACAGAGCACTTGTCACTTATGAAGAGATAAACGCTTCACTGCGGTGACCACATCCTCACTACGTAAGCTCATACTTCACCTTTTATCAGGTGATTCAGCCTCGGATTCTTATTATCACGTCAAAAAGATCCTCCTTCGTCATAGATCTATTTTAATTTTCATTATCCGCATATTTCATCCTATTTTTTTTTCAAATAAAGTCATTCACCAATTCCGACCAACCTCTTCCCCTCAGAACCCCCCAAGTAACATTAGACTCATTCCTAATTCCACATAAAACATTTCAAATGTTATATGTTGTTGTACACAGAATAAAGCATTCATTGAATGTTAAAATAAACGTAAATTGTGTCATTTAGAGTTGACCAATCAATATTATTACTTTAGAAGCTGCACGTAAATAGAAATAGAGATTAGTACTCTGTTGTACTGAATTATTGTCTTGCATGATTAGTATCATCGTTCAACCTGTTATATTTAACGAATACGATAATTTCAATAAAATTGTCTTTTATCTTAAATCATTTGCGTCGCTTATTTTTTTATTTTTAAACTTTAGGATTCAGTTTCTGTCATAATACCCCCTCCCCCCCATTTTGCCTATCCCTGCAATATCTAAAATCGAAAACGTTTCGATACATAACTTAGGGAGTCACAATAATACTGGGATTTCATTCCAAACTAAACCAGTTAGACAGTTATATACTGTGAATGCGGCTCTCGTTCTTTTAATTTCAAATTAAAATAGGTAACTAGAAGATGAATAGTGAATGTTCACGCATGAATATTGGTTATCAAGATTTGTAATTACGACTCGTTAAATTAAAATCATTCGATTGATCGCATTTGCAAAAAATATTCCTGGTTTAAATAATATCTACGGAGTTTTTATTGCAAAAACAAGATTCCCACGATTCCATGAATAGGAAGCTTAAATTAAACCGCAATATTTTCCACTTTCTAATAAAAGGGAAGACCCTTGAATTGACTACGTACTTATCTTTATTCCGCAGCTGAACCTTCTGTCGCTGAGCGGGTTTGGATGACAAAGATGTTTCTGATGATACTCAATTAAAATTTCCTTGCCATAATTGTCATTAAAACGCTTTAATTGGCTCTTGACTAGCATATCCAATGTTGCACCAGGCGTGTATTCCATTGCGCGATCCCCAATGCAAACCGTAATGGGGAACGATTCCGTCTGTTGATGTTTTCTACTCCTAATGGCTAGGCTGTTCAATTGTAAACTCACCAGATTCATGACAATAAATCAACGCGTTTGGAAAATGCGGAAACACAGCCTAGGTAAGAATATGTGACATTTTTAACTTTAAGTTCGACCGGATTCTTAGGTTTCTTTTTGTAAAGATTTTATTCAGCAGAAAATATAAGTTTTACTAAATAAATATGCTTACGCGACCGGTCATATATGTTCCATGAGCTTGAACAATGGAAATGCTCCATCATGCCAGTGTGCATGCGGGCAAATGTTTTTCGTTCACTCTTAAATTCAATTAGGCTGAGATGTGCTCTTGAAACCTTTACGATTCCCAAACAAAAGGATAAACAACTCCTCTCTCCGCAAATAGGCATTATACCAATCATGACAAAAGACTATAGCAAAAGGTGTACGTGGAGGAACAACACTTCCAACGAGCAACTCGCGTAGATTGCAACTAAATAAACAAGCACAACACCCTGTGGCTCTTGGAGGAAAAAACCAACGCTCGCACTAGGTCGCGAAAGACAAGCACACGATCTGTTAATGACCGATAACTTACCGAGTTTTATTTCCAATGATCCCATAAAGAAAACAGCATTAATTAGTCAAAAGCATGCAAAGTCTTTTGCGTAAATTGTGTCCCGCACCAGGGACCGATTACCTAATTCAAGGAGCCTCTTGAACATTTTCCGCGAAGTAGTTACGAGATGGTTACTGCAAGGTCGAGATCACCTACGGGGAAATTAATCACACGCAAGCACACCCTGGGAAAACTCGGCGAGTAATCCCACATTCATTGTACAAGCTTCAATCGCAGAACAAAAACGACTAGCATCAGAAGAGTGCTTGGAGTGAATGGTGTAAAGCGATTACCCGCAAGTCGCACGCTAATTGGCCCTCCTTGGCGCACTGAAGGAAGGTGATGGTTAAGAGAAATCTGGGAATGGACCACCTAAGTGTGTACTGAACGTGTATGAGGTGAGGGGATTAAAGGGAATTCAACGGTTATCCTGAGCATTGACCGTCAGGCAAGGGGGAGGTGAACGGCTGATTGGACCTTCATCATGACACCCTGTCCAATAAATACGCGAACTGAGGCCATAAAAATTTTATCTTGCAAAATTTAGTCTACATCGATTTTTTTCCCCTTCAAAATACTCTCGATTCGTTGCTATGCACTTTAGGGTTGGCGATATGTATTATGTACCCAGAGATATGTATTATAAACCCTTTATTAATGCAATCATTTTTGTCTTTTAGTATTTTTGTTAATACCCTGCAAGTCACCGCAAGGGTGTGTGGCAGGGGGTGAACATGCACCAGACTAATTTTGACCGGAATATTTTTACCCCTACCGCGATTGAAAAACGATATCGTGATCCATCGTGGAAAACTTAATCTTAAATCTATCTGGTCTGCACTTAATTTCACTAATTTTATTGACATGTTCTCGCCTACCGTAGTAAGATGGGACTAATAATGCATTTTCAGTATCATTGCTAAAGAGACATCCTTCCAATTTATGCAAGAGATTTATTCTGTAATGTAACCTTAGCTCCGTGAGTAATTCCCAGCGTAGCTGCTCTAATATTTTGGATACGCCACTCCCTATATCATAACAACGTATGCTTGAAGTTCAGATATTTCCAAATCGTCCAGTGGCGGTTGACTATTTGGTTTTATTTATTCATTTATTGAACACTGAAAGCATATATATATATATATATATATATATATATATATATATATATATACATAAATAACTTTTGGACGGCACAATAGAACACAGAATAAAACAGATAACACGTAAAAGGACACTCACACTGTAGATGATTTAAGCTTTCGGCCTACTCCGAGGCCTTCTTCAGGTCAGACTCTGACCTGAAGAAGGCCTTACAGTAGATATTTACGTTTCGACGGCACAGCCGTCGTCATCAGAATCAGTACATGTCACAGACTGCTCAGGTGCGAGTGGGGAACGGAGAGTCCGGATGGGCAGTGTTAGGAAGGGGTGTAAGGCAGGGTTGCCCATTGTTACCGGTGCTGTTTAACGTATAGTATGTGGAGGTGATGATTAAAGAGGCATGGGAAGAACTGGAGGTAGGATTGTAAGTCGGAGGGGAATTCGTAAAATCTATTAGGTTTGCTGATGACCAAGCATTGGCTGCTCAGTCAGCAATGGGGTTGCAAGCATTGTTGAGTGAATTGGAGGTTCAGTGCGATAGATATGGGATGAGAATCAATATTAATAAAACAAAGGTTATTCAATTTTCCAGGAAGAAGAAGGCCAAGCTAAACATTAAAATAGGAGGGGAAAAAAAGAGCAGGTAGAATAGATTACGTATCTCTGAAGTATTTTGGACCAATACGGTCAAAGTGGTAGGGACATAAGGAGAAAAATTGCGCTAGGCAAGGAGGCTTTCTCAATGAGGAGGGAGTTGATGACGGGGACGTTGAGTAGGGAAGTTAAGACAAAACTCGTAAAAACTCTAATATGGAGTGTATGGAGGAGGATAGACGTAGATTGGAGGCTTTTGAAATGTGGGTGTGGAGAAGAATGGAGAAGGTGAAATGGACCGAAAGGAAAACAAATGAGGAAGTACTGGAGATGGTGGGTGAGGAGAGGGGTTTGTTGAGAGAAATCCTATGGAGGCAGGAAAAATGGATGAAAGGCGTATTGAGCGGTAGTGGAATGTTGAAGAAAGTAATAGAGGGGAGAATGTTGGGCAAGCGAGGAAAGGGCAGGAACAGCATAGGGATGTTGGACGGGATGAAGGGAAGAAAGAAGTACACAGATATGAAGAGGGACCTGATGTAGATGAGGTTGCTGAATTGGGTTTAGTTTGGAGTTACAAAATGTTTATTTGATAGTTGTGTCCATCCAAAAACCTACCTTAGCCGTTAGATTACCTAATAATAATAATACTATATTCTGCCTTTAACGACGGATTACAAATTTAAAGAAATAACGAGGACCATTGTAAACACACTCGAACTCAAAGTCTTCAGCGGATTGAAACCACTCACCACTCATTTAGATGGCAATCGAACCCGCGGTCTCTAGATTGGGAGGCGAAGGGCGTCACTACCGGTTCATCTCAATAGTGTAGGCAACTCCTCAGTGATGCTTATTCCATGATTAATTACGTGTTGTGCCCAATGGAGTTTTCGAGTGTGTTGTATTCGCAATTGGCGAAGTGCTCTTTGAATCTTGTAAAATTATTCCTTGATGTTTGGCTGATATAAGTGGTTTTGCATGAATCGTCCATTTTGTAGGGACCACACTTTTCGTAATCTTTGAATGTCTAAGTTTTTCAATTAATTATTATTATTGAAAAAATCTCATCGTTTTGACAGTAATATTTTACTGAGTATTTTCTTGGAATTAAAATGAATAAAAATGTTGTTCTTCTTTTTTGCATAGACATTTTTTTCCGTTTTAGATATATGTTAATGGGATATGTTGTTAATACTAAGTGCTTCTTCAACACCTTGCTTACAGATTTCCTTTATGTTGGCTAGCTCTGATTAAAATTTTGTTGTCCAGGAGAGTATTTATAAAGGTTTTTCTAAGTAGACAGCAGACTTGTGTAGTTCTACAATACTTGTAGAATTTCGTTGGTTTTCATTATCCCAGAGCTTCGCTTCTCAAAGCTACAAGTCATTTTAAACTCCTCTAATAAAAAGAGTAAATGGATATTAAACATTCTAATTGAAATGCTTTTAGAGATACGCTGGTGGAGTAAGTACTGGAACGTATTTTGACTAATTCGATGGACTTTCGAGACAAAATTATTTATAAATAATCTTTTATAGCTTGAAACAAGACATGACTCGTGGTTTGGGAAAGGGCTCCCAGATTATCCAGCAGTCGACGATTCTTAAGGTCGTAAGTGCGAAATTTGGAGGACAGTCATATCATTCGCGTCCATCAAGTGAATCGAAAGAGCATTGCGAGGATGTGGAGACTTAAGGTCGTAGATATGGGCCAAATTCGTTCATCTACCTTCTGCAAATTAAGGTACGAGTATATACTTCATCTACATGGTACCCTAAAAACCAGTATAAGGATGTGTAGCAAGGGGTGATTCAACGCCTGGCATGCACCATCAAAAATTAATTTTTTCTCAATTGTTAGTGCCAATGTTATGTAAAACAACTCAAATAATAGAGATAATTTACATTAGAGTAATTTGATAGATTTTTGAGACATGTACATTTAATTTGGTATATAAGTGTGAAGTATTTCTCTACGTATGTGAGATGAGCTGCTAGTTGCAAGAATGACGCCGAAATTAAGGTTGGACTAAATAATGATATATTGCTAGGCAACTTGAAATGAAAAAAAGTGCTCTTCAGTCTTCGAGTGGTCTTTTACAGTTACTCTAATACTTCATCGATCATGGTAAAAATGATTTCTGAAATCTGTCAGTTCTACAGTTGATCTTTTTATTCCTGATCCCCCCTAACGATTTTCATGATCTCTCCTTTTACCCTTTCTGGTCGAAAGGACCCGAGTCTCACCCCTTCCTCATCGCTCAATGTTTATCTTTTCTTCTTCCCTCAGACCGGACGATTCTGAGTCGCCGTCGTCTCGTGGTCGTCCCCCGGCGGGAGTGGGTCGCGCAACCGCCGGCATCCACCACGCTCATCAAGCACCCCGTCGAGTACGTAGTCATCTCGCAAACCGCCACGGATTCCTGCACCACGCAGGCGGAGTGCACGCTGATCGTCCGCTACATTCAAGTGTTCCACGTCGAGAGCAAGAAGTGGATGGACATCGGTTACAACTTCCTGGTGGCAGGCGACGGGCAGGCTTACGAGGGCCGGGGCTGGGACGTGGTCGGCGCCCACACGACCGCCGGCTTCAACGGTATCAGCATGGGCATCGCATTCGTGGGCATCTTCGACAAGGCCCTGCCGCCGCCCATTCAGATCCGGGCCTGCAAGCTGCTCATCGAGGAGGGCGTGAAACTGGGGAAGATATCCCCCAACTACAAACTTATCGGCGACCGACAGGTGTCTTCATCCCGTAATCCCGGGGAGAAGCTATTCGAGGACCTGAAAACCTGGGAGCATTGGACGGCGGTGGTCTGAGGCTCTTATGTTGTTATCCACCTCGTCGCCGACGATTTGCGGAAGTTTACTTTGAGGCTTACATGCCTGAACTGAGTGCTCCGAAGATGAATGTGTGATATTAAACGTGATGGGGACAGATGGGACGGAACAAAGACTCTTTTGTCAAGAGTTATCCCTGGTGTATCTTATACGAATTGAACGCTTGATCAATTGCTCGAAGTTTCGTGGGATATTTAACTTATTTTCGATGAAGTGACGTGTCCGAGGTGGAATGAAAGTGTGTGTATATTCTTATATTTTTGAACTTTGAATAAAAATGTATAATGCGTGAGTGTTTAAAGTTTGGCTCTGATTTCACCTGATCGTGATAATGAGATTTCATTATGTTGCCTTACAAACTCTCGTTTTGCCGTAGAAGATAGCCAGCAAGTCTGTCGCTGGGTATCAATTGGAAGTAATTTGCAAGAGCATGGCGTACGATTTTAATGTTGTTGCTTTGCAGTTACTCCATGCATTTTAGGTGGAATGTGAAGGTTAGTGGGTAGAGCGCTGGATTGCTGACCGGAGGACCCAGATTCGATTCCGTGTGATGCCTGTGGGTGTCCTCAACTTCATCCGACCTATGTGGTTTTTCGGGTATGAGATCTTCCTGAAAAATCGGAGGTAGTACAAGGAACGGAACTGGTCTCCCTACCATGAATTTCACACACCATTGGGCATACTAAAATCTTGGGATTACTTAAGAACTAACCTCGCCTATTAAACCAAATTGCGGTTTGAATGCTACTGTACAATACTTTGCACAAAACTAGCATTGGTTCAGGCTATTAAATGCGAAATTAAGATGGCGTCTCCCGTGTTGTATTGTTGCAATACTTTCGGGGTAAGAGTTTACTATTAGAACCTTACCCAAATATTGGTAAAAATCAAACTATGTGGCTACGAAAATTATATACTTAATAATACTCGCTGGCTTTTATGTTCAATGGAAGTTGATACCGGTTCTAATACACCGAGGACTCTTGCTCTAAGTACTGGTACTGAGGACTGGTATCCTCGGTAGAAACCCTTGAAATATTTTGTGAATAAATAGTAGGAGCTGGTAACGGTACCCAGGCACCGGGAAGTTTCTAGGATTCTTGGGTGCAGTGCCGGTATTGAGGCCTGGAACTATGGCCACAAATAAACACGAGCCCCGAAATATTGTTGTCACGTGCAGATGATATGTATAATCTTCTGAGAGGGTGTTTTCGTGAAAAATAAGGCCGATGTTGAATATTAGACTTTTTTCTCACTCATAAGGGGAAATTTTTACGTCATGCGCCACGTGGTGTCATTCTAAACATGAAATTTTTCTGACAGAGTGTCAGGAGCATAAGGAAAGGACGGATAATGTCAACAACTACATTTATTTATATATATATATATGTATATAAGATGGTGGGAGAGGAGAGGGGTTTGTTGAGAGAAATCCTATGGAGGCAGGAAAAATGGATGAAAGGCGTATTGAGCGGTAGTGGAATGTTGAAGAAGGTAATAGAGGGGAGAATGTTGGGCAAGCGAGGTAAGGGCAGGAACAGGATAGGGATGTTGGACGGGATGAAGGGAGGAAAGAAGTACACCGAGATGAAGAGGGACCTGATATAGATTAGTTTGCTAGGTGGGGAGTCACAAAATGTTTATTTGATAGTTGTGTCCATCCAAAAACCTACCTTAAACGGTAGATTACCTAATAATGATAATATATATATATATATATATATATATATATATATATATATATATATATATATAACACCGAAAGAAGTTCAAGGGAGTGCTGTAAAGTTGGTGAAAAGAATGTGTAATATTTAGGATGTAACTGAATTCGATGATTTGAGGCCCTACTTTGGTAGAATTCATGATCACTGATTAAATAAACTTAGTATTTCTCCACGCACAAAAAACTTGATTAGATTTAATACCTGATGATAGACCCTCTTTTTCGCCAGCTACTCGTAGCTCTTATGTAAAATATGCTGCTAGTGTTGGGTGCGGCAACATAACTTCCTGTTGTAAAGGGGTTTTACTTAATTAATAAAGGAAGTTACGTTGCCGCACCCTGTATAATGGGATCCTCGTGAAGTCGGTTTGGTTTCCGAATTGGATCATGAACAGCGAAGGGGAATAATAATATGTTTAAACAGACACAAACAAAGCAGACTATTTTTACTTTTAATCGGGCCTCTGAGGGACTGTCCTTTAACTATGTAAGGGTTTTCCATACTATTGCAATTCCATACGGGAGAAGGTGTTCAGTGGGATTATTACGTGAGTTTAATTATTTCATGACTTCAGGCTTTGTTTACTAAGAAAACAAATTTAATTGTCCTTGATCACGAAAAAAGTAATGAGTTCCCAACTTAAGCAGAAGGAACACGAAAGAAAAGCCACCGAAAGGCATTGCACATCATGTGTATTCATTCGTATGGGAAAAGACAAAGATCTTCAATTTTAAGGCATAGTTTTACTGACTGCTTGGCTTTCCTGTTTAGAGTGAAACGGCGATACGTCTCTGTATCCTATACATTGTACTTGAGTTTCAAGAACAAGTCATGGCTCGAAAGGAGAATCCATAAATACCATATGAAGCATAAGGGACAGTCGGACGAATACATCTTATTCGACTTCTTGGTCAGATGTAATGGCAAAGTCCACGCGGGCCGAGTGGGCACCCTCAACAGGGGCGTCTCCATCGGGACATCTCTCATTGGGACTTTCACTGGCGTTAAGCAGTCTCGGGCTCTGGTAGAGGCGAGTGAATTGTTGATCCGGCACGGCCTACTTATGGGAAATATCTCCCCAAACCAAATACTACATACATCCTTAAAGCAGGTTTCTCTCACCGAGAGGCTTGAAAGAATGCTTCACAAGGAGCTTGCAGTGCTGGGTAAAGCTTTCAGGGGGAGAAAAGATGCGATATGTGTACAGAGTCACGTTTCATCACAATCCAGATGCAACATATTCGGCATATGGCTACAGAATAGTTGTAGATAACCAATGTGACGTTATCGATTGCTTAGTGTTTGTATTTTGTCCCCTTTTTGACGCTCCAGTTTCCTTAATTTACCCAAAACTGTTTGGTATCGGAAAACTACATCACAAAACTGTTTAGTATTTAATTATATTAGCAATAGTTCCTACGATAAGTTTTTTTTGTGTGAAAAGAACGGTGCAAAACAGATCTGTCCGCTATAAAACTAATGCAAAAAATGACAATTGTAAAATGCCTAACGCTCGCCTTCCAATACTAGCATATATTTTGCATCGATGGTCGCATGTAAAGAATTATCATTTACAATCATTAATTTAGTGTTTCTTGGAATACTTTTCTGTCAAATAATGACTGAAAAAAGTCAAATGAATCAGAGAAGAGCAGGATCGGAGTGGTGCGTCGTCTGGCGTACTGGCTTTCCACCCAGAGGACCTGGGTTCGTCCTGGAGTCAATAAATATTTTTCAGTGGTTTCCCGATCCCTACTTGAGTTGCTATGTGGAGAGCACTTTGAGTAAGTACGCCGTCCGTCGGATGGGACGTTTAACTGTGGACCCCTTGGCGCCTTTCGGAGTAAGCTAATGCCGACTCCGGGTTTCTCTCCACCCTCTCTCCTTTCCCATCAATCCATCCCATGGCCCAAATGACCTCAGCTGTCGGTCGCCTCCCCTAAATCTACCACTACTATCAGAGGAAAGAAATTCCCTGTCGTGGCTGGTTTACAAATATCTGGATGAAATAATTTCATAGAATAATAAAACTCTGTTTAAGACAAAATAGGAGTAAACTTACATTTACACCCTTGGGTAACAAATGTGGCTGTTTTTTAGTTTGAAAATTTGTCTTTCAATGTCGTATCACTCGGCAAACGAAGTTCCTTAGCCTATCTTTGTTGATAATTCTGCAAAACGCCCATTCTTTATCGAGAAACCATCACAAATCTAGAATTGATGCGCAGCAGTGACTGAACGACTCTACTTCCTAGAATTCGCATCAACCTTATATATAGATATATATTGCGAAGACAAACAGTTCATAAGGTAAGATACTTAGATATAATATCATCCGATAAAATGATATCTCCAGCATTTCCGCTTGAAGTGAAGTCGTACTTATTATTTGTTTTTCTTTTTTTTCAGAAGTATAAATGGTCGGTCGCAAAATATGGAAGAATAAATCCGGGAAAGAAGGTATCGCAGATCAAAGTACAAATTAGTAAAATTCTTCGAACTAGTAATCTTGCGTATCGACGCACTGATGTGCCTCTTGCCAATCGCGGTACGCTTCCTTGAAGGCTTCGACGGGAACCTCGCTCACACGTATACCTCTGGGACATTATCCAGTATTCAAAATTGGTTACCTTTCCAGCTCCTTTTTATTCTTGGGAATAAAGATAAGTCCGGCGGTGCAACATTGAGGATGTAGGGGGCTGGGGCACTGTTGCCAACTTGTGCTTAGCCAGGTACTCGGTCACGAGGAAGGCGATGTGGGGCGGCGCGTTGTCGCAGCCCCCAGTTGACAAAGGTCTCCTTCGTGACGCGTTGCACTCCATTTTACTTACAGTCCACTGTCTGTCTTTGATGCACCAAATCTAGGTGGATAACTTTTTTTGAGTCGAAAAAGACGATGGCTAAAAACTGCTTATTTTTGGGACAGACTCAGGGTATCAGTGTATATCACTTATTCTTTTGGAAATATATTTTATCGTAGATCACTTTTTATCAGTTCTCTTTCTGGTTAGCTTTATTTTCCGCTCATAATTATTCCGGTTCGTCTCTGCATTCAATTATATTCGTATGTGTTCAAGGAAAGATCTACTTCTGGCTCCCGCTTAGAGAACTTTTGACGATAGGCAGCCTGGAAATTACAGCCTTAGAGGTCGTTCCGCTTATCTTAATCTTAGTTTACCTAGAAATTGTATCGTGAACAAAAAGCACACATGCCACTCGAATCAATTTGCACATGAATTTCCCAGAAGGCGCACTATTTATATACTTTATCTGGACGAAGCTTATCCTCGGGAAAAGAATGCTGTCAATGGTAAACATCCATTCAGGATTTCGACAAAAATACAGGTTTTGCTTTCTAATGAGTACCTTTTGACCGATTCACCCGATACCCGATTTTTTTGGGTACGTGAATGACTGAGATGCAATGGGCGAGAACTCAAATATTATTAATATGAGGAGCAGTATAACCATCGCTACATGCAATCTTCTCGCGCTAGTCCTACTCGATAAAATAGTAGGTGTCGTAGCCCTCCAGTTTTTCCTGCCTGCTACTGTTTTCCTATCCCTTATCGTTCTTCAATCTTTATATAATTTTCACGCTTCTCCATCTCTTCACACTTCCGTCTACTGTACCTTCCATTCTTCAGCCAAGTACGAAAATACGAAATACTCCCAGAGTTTTACCATCATTTTTCTCAGATCGACGTTTATGTTACTATTTAGTACTTTTCTCTCTGGGTTTGACGAATCTTCATTCCATTCTTAAAATAATTTCACTATAATAATATACAAAAACACTGTATGGTAAAAAACTTAGGCCGACAAGGTTAGACATAGAAGAGGAACATGACGTAGAGGAAGATAGCTTAGGTCCGGGCATACTCGACGGCAAGATAGAAAAGGCATTAAGGGGGATGAAACCAAATAAGGCCGTGGGGGTAGACAACATTCCTGCGGAACTATTGAAATGTTTAGGAAAATGTGGGAAGAAGACTCTATATGGACTGATTAGTAGTATCAATGAGGAAGGAATCTGGCCGGAAGACTTTGTGAGATCAGTGTTAGTTCCTATTCTGAAAAAGGCAAAGGCTACATAGTGTGAGGATTACAGAACAATAAGTTTGATATCCCACGCAGCTAAAGTTATTCTCAGGATCATCAACAAAAGGATAGAGAGTAAGGCAAATGATTACTTAGGAGATGATCAGTTTGGGTTTAGGAAAGGAAGAGGTACGCGTGATGCCATTGCAGTAATGAGATCACTAATCGAGAGGAATATAGAATACAATCAGGACGTATTTGTCTGTTTCGTAGATTTCGAAAAAGCGTTTGATAGAGTGAATTGGGAAAAACTTATGCGTATATTGCAGAAAATAGGAATAGATTGGAGGGACAGGAGACTGACCCGCAACCTGTACAATAATTCCACTTTCCCCTCTCCAATTCCTCTGTCACCTCCGTACGTAGTTGCCCGTACGAGGGTTATTTTTTAAGATAGGTGCGTTTGGGTCATTAAAAATGTATTCGTTAGAAAAAGCGTTAATTGACGGCTTTAGTTTTCTGCAAACATACTTCATTTTTCTATATAATCGCCGTTCACTTCCAAGCAATTTTTGTAACGCTGTACCAGCTTCTTTAATTCCTAAGAATAGAAGTTTGCCGCGTGGGTATTGAACCGGTTGACAATGACGATCGCATCTTCAAATCACTGTTCACTAAGTCACTCTTTCAAGTACAAGGAGAAGAAATAGTCGCTAGGTGCAAGGTCGGGAACGGAGATAGTAGTCCAAAAACGCCCGTCCACTCGATATTCTTTGTTGGTCGGTAAGCATTTTCGGTACCCATATTACGCACAATGTGTGATATCCGAACTTTTCCATAACAGTCGTGTAAAAAGTGGTACGTCCAACATGAGGACACTTATCAGCAAGAGCACTGACCGTCAATCGTCAATCAAATCGCAGTTCTAGGTCCACTCGTTGAATGATTTCATCGATCTGGATACTGGGCCAGCCATTCCGCTCTTCATCATGCACATTTGTGTGGTCATTTTTGAAGTCTCGACACCATTGTGTACTCTTCCAATCACTCATTACTTTAGGTTCATAAAATTGGCAAATCCCGATGAATTAGGATAGCTGGTGATCCCTTTTATACACAAACTTTGTAATCGGCGAGAGCAGTGATTTTCGCGGACATTGTTATCTGCATTCACCCATAGGCAAGGACTACTGTATTGAAACAATAACTTCAGCGGCTTTGGAAACGATCAATAGAATGCGCTTAGCTCGTACAACTTTGTTCTGACCCGCCAATATTTAAATATAAGACAATGGCAATGGAAAATAAATGGAAAAAGTAAAGACTGAACATGGAATTTTATTTCTTCAAAATCGCCAATAGAACTGACCTCAACCCCCTGGGTTTGCTTGTCCATCGATAAAATCATCCGTTTATTGTATTACTCAATGACTATTTAAGTGCCTAAAATAAATGCAATTGAAAGTTAGTGAAATGGTTAAATAAATTAATATGATGTGTAATTTATTCGGTTAACTGTATTACGTCGGTAGCTGTAAGTGTCGTTTCCTCTTTCGATAAGTCACCGGATGTAGCGCATACAGAGCCACGCGAAAACGACTTCCATGTCAGGATGAACATCATGAAATCTGCTTCATGATGGAAGCAATAGTCTCTTGATTTAATTAAGGTATGTCATTTCATGATTAACTATATTCTATTATTTAGATATGACGAATTTTAGTTGGAAATTGATGGCAGTTAATAAAAGCAAGACTGTTGCCGAAGTTGCATTAAATTTGAAAACTTTCATTAATTTCTTGTAAATCCAAACGAACTCTTCAAAATTTGAATGCAGATCCTTCAGGCACACTTTTTCCAGCCGGATGAATCAACTGTTTAAAAAAACATTCTTTCAGACGTTTCAAAAGAGTTTTGCCAGGATTTCAGCAAAAGAAACTATTGTCAGAACAAGTCAACAAACGCGGTGAAAATCCTAGAAACACGCGGAGCTCATGTAAAAAAATATCTAATACGACAAAGTCGATTGCACGTTAGCTGCAAATGATTCGGTTTTTTCTAAACAACGAGTTGAACGGAGCTTTCTCTTGAGCAAAAAGAATTTGATTGCCTCAGCAACATCAGAAAATTCAAGTTCAAGATTTTGAAAACTCATGTTGAGGAAATATACATTTTACGCACTGAAAATTTTATTCCGTGAGCTAACCCACACTTATAAAACCTTAACAGGTTTTACCAGTCATTATCCCAAAGAAAATACGTGCAAGTATAGATTGGATAGGCTTGGAATAAAGTGTGAGTTAGCAAACAAAAAATGTTATTTTTCATAATGAAAACTCCATGATTGACGTCTTGGTACAGAGTTCACATATTTACATTTTCGGAAGTAAATTCGATTCAGACAAATCAAGCCTTACAACTGGAGCATGTTTCACTCATCGTAATGGTCTTAAAAACTCTATTTTTAGCTCCGAGTTCAATTTTTACCCAGAGTTTCACACGCAGAGGATTATGGAATAAACATTTTGACGAACAGTGAGAGTTTATAGCAGAGATAGGGATAGTAGTGATTTAAACAGTGACTGGAGGAGACTGTTATAATAGATAAGGAGGTGCACATGGACCATTGAATTCAGTAACAGATATCAGTACTAATGACTGGAATGGAATTAGTACCAATCTATGCCATCCGTCTGAAAATAAAATTATCGGCAAATTAAGAAGTTTTCGCCGGAGCTACTATGATGATGTGTTCACAGAGACAGATGAGGAGCTATTGAGACTATTCTTCACTTTATAAAGCCGTAAGTTTGGAATCCCTTATTTCCTAATAGTTCTTCAGTCAAACTTCAGTCCCTCATTACTTGGCCAACGTATTTGCTCAATGGCCTCCCCTTCTGGTTTCCCTTCCAAGTATGATTTTGTCCAGCCCACTCTTTCGAGGTTTGCCCAACCCATATTCTCAGTCTCCTTATCGAAATCGTTATTTACTTTCCTTCCTCTCGTTTTTGCTCTTCCTTTTTCCTCCCTTTATCTGTCCATTTTTTTGTCTTTAGCGACTACTTACAGCACCAAGTCTAGATGCTTCTGTTCTCCACTAGTCTACTCCTTCTAAGGTACATGTATATAATTCCTTGAGTGCCGCATTAAACGCAAATGTTGTAAGGTATTGGTTTCTTGTTTGAAAACTTATCTTCATTAATTAGTTTATCTCTTCTTGGGACACGCCTTTAAATGAAACCAACATCAGCTTCATATCCGTGGAACTCCTTCCATTCTTCCTTCTTATAGTTCTTGCGAAATAGCTTAAGATTCCGCGTTTTCAAATTTCTTCCCTCCCAATGTAACATTTGCCTGTTTCCTCCATTCCGAACGCTAATTTTTTTAGTTTCCCCCCTGTCGATTTTTATATTATATCCCACTAGCGGGTATCACTCCATGGTATCGCAACGGATGGCGAATTCCCCATTTGAAGCTTTTACTTTCTCCGTTTGGCAACTGAGTCATATTGCCTGGTAAACTCACACTGAGAATCTTACAAATATTGGATTCTTACCGATTATAACGGGCAATGCTTACATAAAAAAATGTGATGGTGACCCCACAACAAAATCTCACATTTCGCCCGCACTTATATTCTAACAATTCGTTAAATCGGAGCGTATCTCATATATTTGGCGCAACCTTCGAATCCTTGACTGTGCGACTCATCGGCGGCGAGGCGCTGCGATCGCCTTAATAATCCGCCAGCAGAATTCCAACGGAGTCTTTTTAAAACGGGCAACGTCACCGGATCGGCGGGTTCCATACAAACAAGGAAGGGGATACCCCGGAGTGGAGAAGTTTTGAGCGTGAAGGAGGTGGAGGAGTTCTGAGCGGGCAAAGAGGGGAAACGGAAGATAGGATGGACGATGGCTGTCGATATCGCGTTATTGGGCGACGGTGGGATTGAAGAACAAGAGCTCGCTCTCAGCCTCTCCGAACCCATATCTACCTTAAAAGACAAAACCTTCTTTAAAGACATCGGAGACGAAGTGTCGAAGAAGCGATAACTAGGGAAGCCAACCGTAGTCATCGGGAGCGAACTCTGGCGGGAATATCTCCTTTTCTTCACCCTTTAAGGTACGCCTGCTGTGCGGAAAATATATCGCCAGTCTCCTCGCGAGTGACACCTTGAAGAGCATGGACGACTGTGATATAGCGAGTGACGATCCACGACGGGATGACCTCGTAGGGAAGGACAATGCACCGGTCGTCGCCGGGGAATCCGTCGACGGTCCGGGAAGACCTTGTGCAACCGAGGCCGTCTCGAGCAGCTCATCTGACTCGGACTCCGACCGGGACGAGGAATCATCATCGCTGATTAGGGTCGCTGGAGGTGGAATGGCCCACACGAACAGGAGGGCCCTTGAAAGCGTCACCCTTCTCAACTTTGGCACCGTCAACTTGGAGGGGACGACACATGGAGTGGAAGTCGGCCACAAAACCCAGTATATCGGCCCGGTGACCGTCCAGCAGATCATCCACAGCGGCTTGACTGCGAAGCCCACTTCCCTCCGGAACCGCGAACTTGCGTCGTCGAGGGAGCCGGGTCCGGTTGCCTCTGAGGGGACTCCGAGGAGGACAGTGTCGGTGATACGAGGTAGCTCAGAAGGAAGCGGTCACGGAGATAGCAGCAGAAATAACGGTAAACTGGCGAATGACGGATCAATACCCCTGGACTCTTAAAATGAGGGAATAGGACATTTAGAATAAACCTAAATTCAACACGGGAATAGGGATTTGCAGGACTTGCTTAGGAACTGCCAGATGGAGGACTGCCAAAAAAGTACCTATTAAAGGATTTTGTCATTATTCAATAGGCCATTTCTCTAATTTGGAAGTTGGCCCTGAAGGTGTCCTGGTTCGAATCACGGCAGCGGCAGATATTTTTCAGAAGTATCTCGATTCCTACTTAAGGTGCTTTGTGGAGGGCACGTGATTGATGATTCCTCAATTTTAAAATAATGAGTGAGTACGCCGTCTGTCAGAAGGGACGTTAAGCTGTGGACCCCTTGGTGCCTTTCATTAAGAGTAGGCTAATGCCAACACCAGGTTTCTCCCCAACCTTCAACCTCTCCTGTCCATCCCTAATGGGGTAAATGACTTCAACTTTTGGTCGCCTTCCCTAAAACTACTACTATCTCCTTGTAGATGTGCACATTTTTCACTACCCCGACACCATGATTCCATGGTCGCCAACAAGGCTTCCCTCAAATTTCAAGAAAAAATTCAAGAAACTGCGGGAGATGCCGCAACAGTAACTTTAACGGAGTCATCCGCTACGTGGGCATTACAATGCAACAATTTCAGAGAGTAAACAAAATTTCAGAGTTTAAGAGGACGTCTCGTAGCTTAACTGGCTAAAGCAATCGGCCGGATATCGAGGGATCCGGGTTCGAATCCCGGTCAAGGCGAATGATTTTTACTCTCTGAAATTGTTGCATTGTAAGGCTTCCCTCTTCTAAAACTACTATGTGTTACAATCCTCTTTCTCTTTTGCTGTATTCCTGAGTTATATGGTAGCCTTTAGGGTATAGTATTCAACTATTGCCTGAGGAAGGTTCAAAATAAGATGGTGGTTTTAGAAAACTCAGTTCAACCAAAGCCACATGATTTTCCAAGTACCAGGTCTTACTGGGAAACAGTAGATGGCAAATGGAAATGAATTTGCCCTCCTATCCTGATGTGTGAATATCATTTGCTTAGCAGGTACCACCCTTATCTATCAAACTGACCTACTGCTTGAAGACTTAGTTCTGCTAGCAACTTCAAATAGTCAAATAGATAAGGAAGGAAGGTTAAGCAATCAGAAAATTTAATACATGCAGACAAGGTAGACCTAATGGTAGATCCAAAGGGTGGCTAGCCCAAGGGGACCCTGCCCCCCCTCCTTGAGATGCTTTTCATTTGTAGTGTTTCTTTTATTTGGTTCAAATAATATATTTATAGCAAGCAGCTAAAAACAAAGTAGTCTAATTTTAGCAAAACTCAAACATTTAAATTCTTCCTGAATTCTGGTCTTCTCTTCTTCCATCATCTACTGCTTTAATTGTGACTGGACAGCTGTTCAAAAGGCATCGCTGAATCTGTCTGAGGTAGACAGAACAATTTGGAATATTTTGGAGGTAAACCTCTTCCATTCCATTCATTACTGTCTCAGAGAACTGAATGTTATTTCCACCATTCCTCCTTCAGTTACTAAAACAGCATTGCACATACTCATATTTCCTTTGAATATTTCTGTGCATACATTTTGCTCCACCATTATATTTAATTTAAAGATATTAGTTGGTAAGGATCAAAGAGGCAATTTCTGTATCTGAACCTGCTCTTATTTCCTTTGAGAGTCCGTGCTGTTTTTTTCTTGATTGTGGAACCCGATTTGACGATAGGATTTTCAATGTTACTCTTTCATCATGACCATCCTCTCATCGAAAAATTGAACCATAAAACTGGATGCGGCTGTTCAAGCTTGGTCACTGACTTACTTTTGTGATTGATAAGACTTATTTTACATACATAATATCCCAAAATGGAAATTGCAAGCTAATTGATTTCCCCAAGGAGTGAAGCTTCAATGTTAAAATCAAAAGTGTTTCCAATCCCTATTAAAAGCCAAGACATGCCTGAAAATTGATTTAAATTAGATTTCATGTGATACTTGAGGCATATGCTTCAACAAACTATGTCTATTTCTCTCCAAAAAATTACTTTTAAACAGGAAACCTAGTAAAAACCCTTGGACTGAAGTTTGAGCAATCAGATGTATAGTAATCTATAATGAGATTAGCCTCAGTAAAAAACAATGTCAGCTATTCTTTGATAACAAATTCTATTTCAGATGTTTGCACTGCATTAAATGGCTGTTTGTTGACCTAGTTGGGGTAGTACTGTTAATTTAATCAACAATTGTAACTTCTTTACTATATGATGATAATACATGGTTCACATATACACCCTTATGTTCCCAATTAAAATCCAAAATTCCATTTATTTGAGCCCTATTGATCTTCTTTGCCTGTATGAAATAAGTATTAGGCATTAAAACAGAGCTTTCATGACTTTTTTCCTAATTAATACTATGTATCAAAAAGGGTAGCCTAAAATATATAGATGCAAACTTCTCATGACAAGAATAATTTAAATGCATCTGAGGACACAATTGGAATCATACCAAACTCTTCTCCCATAGCTTGTACATATTAAGAATAATAAAATTTGGAATACACAGTTATCAGCAAGGAATTCAGATTGCCATTTTTAATAGCCACTCTTCGGCTGTTATTTTCAGGTCTTCTTGTGTTCATTTTTTGACCTCATTAGCAAGAAATAGTTAGCCATTTTTTTAAATTTCTAGCTCTGAGTTTCATATTTTCAATCTTTTAGTCGTTTTTTTAAAGAATTTCCAGGTATAGAGAATATGCAAGAAAATAATTTGCGTTCCATAATAACCTTGAGAGGAACAGTGCAGCAGCATTGCTTTTTGCAATTCTTTCCTTTAAAGGTGGCGGTCTTCATTAGATATTTCTCCTAAAGGAATAGCTACCCACTCATGTCAAAGTAAAAAAATGATTCCTCAATCTTCAAATAATTAATGAGTATGCTCTAATTTCTCTTGAATAAAATAATTTCTTCTTATGGATACCACTGGGAATCGCTGCTGGCTAGTGCCAGTGTGGTATTAATAGCTTACTAATTCAAAGTTCATAAACTCTCTTGATCATGGAAAAAAGGAAGCATTCAGCTGAACCCTTCAGTTCTTGGCCCTTCACACATTTCAGCATTCTTTAATTACATCATGAATGAAAGATGGAACCAAAGTGAAAAGATCAATGGTTTGATGGTTTTTAAAAGTTTGTGGACCACTTGCAGGTGTAGGTAAGACTTGAACAAAACTTGAAATTATTATAAAATCCACCAATCCATTGACAGATCCTCTTGATACCTTCCTTCATTGACCATCAACCATTTCTGCTTTAGGACATGTGCCCTCATCTGTTCCACTCTTCCACCCCACCCCAGTACCTCATATACTCTTGCCACTTCTTTACACTGCTTCCATATTAACTGCCTTTCCATAAAAGCCATCTACCTTCTCATTTGGAGAATATACCCTCAAATATTGAGAAAATAGCATCTAGGATGCATATAGGATATAAGACATAGTTTTGTGAATTAGTTCTATGTTATTTTGGTATGCCATCAAATAAAGTCTTCTAATATTTAAAACCATTGTTCTCAAAACATTAATCATGGCTAAAACCTTCAGGATACTTATTGCGTACATGGCAGCAAACATATTAGTTATTAGGAGAGGCGACCAACAGTTGAGGTCTTTTATACTATTAGGGATAGGTAGGTAATTTATTAGTAGGATTTTCAGAGGATGGGAGAAGGATTGGGATAGACCTGATACCAGCATTAGCCCAGTTTTAATGAAAGGTGCCAAGTTGAATGATATCTCATCCAAAGGACTATGTATTCCAGAAAGGAGGGATATGAATAACCCTGAAAAATTCCACCTCCCAGAAGGATTTAAATGTGGGCTCTCAGTGTGGGAAATCTGCATACTAGCCATTGCACCAACCCAATCCCCATATTAATAATAATAATGCATTTGACTTTTAATAATCAAACCACTTTACTTTTCCACATATTATAAACTTTTTAATTTTTCCATGCCATACATAGCTACCCACGCTCCATATCAGAGAGAGTTTTTACGAGTCTTGTCTTAACATCCCTACTCAACGTCCCCGTCATCAACTCCCTCCTCCTTGAGAAAGCCTCCTTGCCTAGCACAATTCTTCTCCTTACGTCCCTACTACTTTGACCGTATTGGTCCAAAACACTTCCGAGATACGTAAACTGCTCAACCTGCTCTATTTTTCCCCTCCTATTTTAATGTTTAGCTTAGCATTTTTCTTTCTGGTAAAACGCATTGCCTTTGTTTTATTAATATTGAATCTCATCCCATATCTATCGTACTGAACCTCCAATTCACTAAGCAATGCTTGCAACCCCTTGGCTGACTGAGCAACTAATGCTTGGCTCATCAGCAAACCCGATTTTACGAATTTCCCTCCAACTTTCATTCCTACCTCCAGTTTTTCCCATGCATCTTTAATCATTTCCTCCACATACTATATACGTTGAACTGCACTGGTGACAATGGGCAACCCTGCCTTACACCTCTTCCTAACACTGCCCATCCAGACTCTCCGTTCTCCACTCGCACCTGAGCAGTCTGAGACATGTACAGGTTGCGGATCAGTCTCCTGTCCCTCCAATCCATTCCTATATTCTGCAATACACGCATTAATTTTTCCCAATTCACTCTATCAAACGCTTTTTCAAAATCTACAAAACAGGCAAATACGTCCTGATTGTAATCTATATTCCTCTCGATTAGTGATCTCATTACTGCAATGGCATCACTCGTACCTCTTCCCTTCCTAGACCCAAACTGATCATCCCCTAAGTAATCATTTGCCTTGCTCTCTATCCTTTTGTTGATGATCCTTAGAAAAACTTTAGCTGCGTGGGATATCAAACTTATTGTTCTGTAATCCTCACATGATTTAGCCTTTACCTCTTTCGGAATAGGAGCTAACACTGATCTCACAAAATCTTCCGGCCAGATTCCTTCCTCATAGATACTACGAATCAGTCCATACAGGACCTTCTTCCCACATTTTCCTAAACATTTCAATAGTTCCATAGGAATGTCGTCTACCCCCACGGCCTTATTTGCTTTCATCTGCTACATATCGTTATCTACTATATTTACTTATTATATTGTTAAGTCAGAATTGATGTGTAGTGACAATTCCAGAAATTCATTTCCAGAATAGAGCATATTTTTTTTATTAGGTTGAGCAGTTTTTTCTTGCAAACAGGTAATTTTTTTTCCCATTTGATTTCATGGGAAAGTTAATTGAATAATGTTAAGCCCATTTTTTGGGCCCGTAAGTAGTATTGTGTTTTCTGACAAATGGCTGATGTCAGGTCCTTGTATAGTGACTACGGTAATCATGGTTGGACATGAACTGAGAAATATTGCCCTTTGCATACAAGATGACATTAAAAAAAATATACATGTATATATATATATTTATGTTATATATATAAATAATATCTTGATAATTTTGACGGACTCGAAGACTCGGTCTCCGAAGAAGACGGAGTTCGAGTCCATCAAAATTATCAAGAAAAAATTGTGAGTATTCTTTTTATGTGTTCTCGTGCTGTGTTACTAGGTTTTTTATTCAACACTTCCTTGTTACTTCGAAGAAATCATATATATATATATATATATATATATATATATATATATATATATATATATATATATATATATATATATATATATATATAATGCATAGAGTCCACTTTCAGATTTAGAACAGTTTCCTCTCATGGCAAGAGGAACCCTAGACAAGGATACTAAAAGTAAAATGAGAATAAAATTCACCATAATAAATGGATAGAAGCACCTCTAAATTTACAGAATGTATAATATTTCTTATGAGGAAGCATAGCGAGCTTAACTTTCCACATAATTTGAAAATCTATTCCTCACATGATATGGTTCTATGCAGAATAACTCCCAGGTATTGGGCACAAGAACTTTGGAGAATGTTTAAACCTGCTGCATCTACTGAGATTGCAGTGGAAGCTTTATTTTTATTAGTGAAATAAATCACGCTGGACTTGAATTTGTCATTGAAATTGGGTTTTAGGACGTTAAGAAAACACCATTAATGGAAAATCTGCACTATTTCAGCTGCTCTTTCTGTTAAACTGTCCGCTGAGAAGGCTGACACAATAATATTTGTCTCATCAGCATGCAATAATGGATTTATTTCCTTAACAGACTTAAGCTTATCTGGTAGATCATTAATATAAATAATAAATAAAGTAGGGTCACGCGCAGAACCTTGGCTCCAGTGTTACTTCTCTACCAGGAGAAACAAATTTGGAACCACTTCTTGTGATATCCACATGCTGAGGCCATTCACTTAGATATGATTCAATCCATTTGTAGGAGTTATCTCTTGTACCAAGTTATATTAACTAGATGGAAAGAGCACTTGGTGCATTACTCACTCAATTGATCCAATAAGTTCAGATTAGCATAGCACCTAATTAGCACAAGAGGCAATACCAAATAACACAACCTTAAATTATGCATAAATTGAACCAATTTCATTCTAATAGATATGACATCTTTTAGACATTGACTCAGGTTTCATCCCTTTCCCTAATCCAAAATGATCTTTCCCCCACCTCAAACCTCCTTAACCACCAGCCAACAGTCATCAGTGATGCATGAACCTGATTCCCATATGTTATTGCCCTCCATCCTACAAATATTAAAAATGGGCAAAAATCAGAAAAAAATTGTATAGATTCTTCTTCCTTTGCCTTTATCTTCCTCCAATAGTTTTTCCTTTGCAATTTCTTACTTTCGCTCTTCCCCACCAATGTACTTCTCCCTTGTCATGTTATTGTTGAAGATTTGAATTTTCCAATTCACTTCAACCTCATGGTTTTAATGTCTTATACCTCCAGAAGGCTGAAGAGGGTCACTTTTGATCAAATTATGCAAATCTGCTTTACTAATAATCATATTTGTTTATAGGTGTGCTTATTTTTCTTCTTGCTAAAGGCCATAAGCCTGCTTATTTGAGGACTATTACTTCCACACTTTTTTTCGTGTATTCAGTTTGCTGGGCAGAGGTCACTTAACCTTTCTCATTTTGGCATTGAGTGTTTGAGTTCTTGAAGTGCCCCCTCACTTTGGTATCCTTCTCTGAAAACCGCTCAGAAAGAAGACAGAATTCATGCTCCAGTGTATGTCTATGTAACATATATATTGTGCATTAGCTCTCCTCCGAGTCGGTCATCATTGTTTGAATTACTTATCAAAATACATTTTGAGGGCATCTAAGCTAATGAAAACAAGATAGCCAAGACCGTAAACTTACAGTTTATGGTCTTGGCTATCTTGTTTTTTATTGATTCATGACCATAGCTAAGTTCATTCTGTATTTACATCTATGCTAATGCTGAAATTTATGCCTCTGTGAGGAGAATTTCTGCATGCAACTTCTGAATAAACCACCCGGTGTTTATTACATGATTGTTAACATTGGTAGGTAGAAAAAAATCCTATGACAATTAGAGTATATTCCCCAAATTTGGCCTTTGCAATAAATATGCACAAAATATCAACATTTTTTCTGGATAGTGGTAGTTTGGACTTAAAACGAACTGCAGGAAATGATGTAATAGTAATTTTGGTTGTGCAACAATACTACTACAGTGCACACAAAAATGAGAAAACCTCACCGTAGAAAAATATTTCTAGACCAAAAGTTGAACCCAAAACCCTGCACCGCTGGCCAAACACCATGGCTATTTGAGCTATAAATCCATCCTCAACTTGAAGGTTTAACTGATTAAATCACTCAGCCCAGAAATAAAGGGATTAGGGCTTAAATCCCAGTTTAGGTGAATGATTTTTTACACCATGAAATTCTCACTGTGGGTTTGTTTGGCTTATACACATGCATGTATTATCTAATTACATTTTATGTTACTTCATGTGTTGCCCAAAATATTACAAATATTTCATGAATCAAGATTATCTGATGGAAAAAGGAGAGTAATCTTTTCAACCACAAATGCTTTTATGTTCACTTTTTAAGACTAGCCATGTGGGCCAGAGAGAGTTCAATTTTAAAACATTATCAAATTCTGAATCTATTGATGAACCTCAAATGTATTGATTTCTTTACCCTTATAGTCTGTAAGCATCAATGAAATGCACTTCAACTGTTTTCATATTTTATTTGGAAATTCCTTAGATTCTAACTTTCAGAATTCACCCTGAAATTTCATTAATTCTATTATACATCTGTGGCATTTCTTTCCTACCTACAGGAAACAGTCAGTCATGGAAGCACCTGCCAGGAAGACAATTTAGAATTGTGCACTGGTTACTAATTTCTTTGCTCAGCCTCTTCACTTGGATGGCCATGATCATCTATAGTTTTATTTTTGCACGTTTTCACCGGGTAGAAGACTTAGAAATACCTTCTTCGCATAACCTTTTCCAACCCCGAGAATATGCAGAGAGCCCACAAGTTCTTCAGAGATTACAAAACAGTAAGTCAGAAATGTTTTCTACATATTTAGGACATGTATATCAACTTACCAAGCTTGTCTGGCTTTGGTTTATGTTTAACTAATGCTTATCTAACTAACTAAACTAAATAAAGGATTTATTTTTTATCTTGTGTTAACAACTTGGACTCTTTAAAATAATCAAAATTTGATTTTAAATATGGAATAATTTTTCTGGTACATGTTTCTGATAAGAGACTAACATGCACTTTAACAATAGGTCGACTTAAGGAACTTCAAGTATGCAGTTCTCAAGGTCAAGTTTTTGACAGCTTTCTGCAAGCACACAAAACTCAATAATGATTCCAATAAGATTCTCATTAATTTTGAGTTATGAAAGGTGGAGTAATAGAAGGAAGGAAAAGAAAATATTTCCTAAATTATATGAAATATTTTTTATATAGACTGGGTAAACTAATTGAAAGAATATTTTCTTATCATATCTCAGACCATGAGAGGAATATAGAATACAATCAGGACGTATTTGCCTGTTTTGTAGATTTTGAAAAAGCTTTTGATAGAGTGAATTGGGAAAAATTAATGCGCGTATTGCAGAAAATAGGAATGGATTGGAGGAACAGGAGACTGATCCACAACCTGTACATGTCTCAGACTGCTCCGGTGGGAGTGGGGAACGGAGAGTCCGGATGGGCAGTGTTAGGAAGGGGTGTATGGCAGGGTTGCCCATTATAACCGGTGCTGTTCAACGTATATGTGGAGGAAATGATTAAAGAGGCATGGGAAGAACTGGAGGTAGGAAGGAAAGTTGGAGGGAAATTCATAAAATCGGGTTTGCTGATGACCAAGCATTAGTTGCTCAGTCAGCCAAGCGGTTGAAAGCAATGCTGAGTGAATTGGAGGTTCAGTGCGATAGATATGGGATGAGAATCAATATTAATAAAACAAAGGTTATGCAATTTTCCAGGAAGAAGAAGGCCAAGCTAAACATTAAAATAGGCGGGGAAAAAAAGAGCAGGTAGAATAGATTACGTATCTCAGAAGTGTTTTGGACCAATACGGTCAAAGTGGTAGGGACGTAAGCAGAAGAATTGCGCTAGGCAAGGAGGCTTTCTCAAGGAGTAGGGAGTTGATGACGGGGACGTTGAGTAGGGATGTTAAGACAAGACTCGTAAAAACTCTGATATGGAGCGTAGCTATGTACGGCACGGAAACGTGGTCACTGAAGCAGGAGGATAGACGTAGATTAGAGGCTTTTGAAATGTGGGTGTGGAGAAGAATGGAGAAGGTGAAATGGACCGAAAGGAAAACAAATGAGGAAGTACTGGAGATGGTGGGTGAGGAGAGGGGTTTGTTGAGAGAAATCCTATGGAGGTAGGAAAAATGGATGAAAGGCGTATTGAGCGGTAGTGGAATGTTGAATAGGGTAATAGAGGGGAGAATGTTGGGCAAGCGAGGTAAGGGCAGGAACAGGATAGGGATGTTGGACAGGATGATGGAAGGAAGGAAGTACACAGAGATGAAGAGGGACCTGATGTAGATTAGGTTGCTGGATTGGGTTTTGTTTGGAGTTACAAAATATTTACTTGATAGTTGTGTCCATCCAAAAACCTACCTTAACTGGTAGATTACCTAATAATAATCTCAGACCAAAGACAAGTTGTTTCATATTATGCTACATTTTTACAAGATAAATTGTCGCCATGGGAACCTTCAGTCACAATTGTGGGCACTTATACCTCTAGATCTACTGAGCCAACCTCTAACTGATTGCTCCATCCAGACAGGGGCCAAAAGCACCATGAGATAAAGATATTGAGACCATCCATTCAACCTCTCTCTGAGTCATGCTTAAGTTCATTGATCTAATGAGAACCAATGTTTCAACTGGTTAAGGAATTTAGACAATGACATATGATGCCATTTCTCATTATAATTTTCTTAATTTTTTTGATCAAGTTGGTCAATAAATTCTTTTCATAGTGTCAACAAATAACATCAAAACAGGTAAAAATCATTACTATGTCATTTACTGGACAATTAGAATACCCCTGAAGAGTTAAATATTACAATAGGACTGCAAAAACTGGAGCGGATGGAACAATTTATGTATTTCGGGAGTGTTTTGGAGCAAAATGGTCGAAATAGTAGAGACATAAGAAGAAGAATTGCATTAGGCAAAGGAACTTTAGGAAGGAGGAATTTATTACACAGACAGGATGGTACAAAAAGGCTAGTTAAATCTTTGATATGCAGAGTGGTTATGTGCGGTGCGTAAACATGGCCATTGAAGCAGGGTGATAGGCTTGGTATGGAGGCTTTTGAAATGTGGGTGTGGAGAAGGATAAAGGAGGCGAAGTGTAAAGAAAGGAAAAAAAACAATAAAGTGCTAAGTGTGGTGGTGAGTAGAGAGAGTCATCCAAAGGTGGCTGGAAAGATGGATGCAGAGTATTTTGATTGGCAATGGGGTATGGAAGACTGCGATACAGGGGGAAATGTGAGGCAAGCGAGGAAGGGGTAGGAATAGGATAGGAATGTTGAATGGAATGAAGGGGGAAGGATGTATATGGAGATGAAGAGGGGCTTATTGTACAATAGTACGTTGGATTATCTATGTTAGGAGAGACAAAGAGATTGTCGCAGTACCATTTGGTAGCTTGCGTCCATCCAAAAATCTACCTTAACTGGTATACATAATGAGTAAACGGAATACAGAAATAAATTCAGTGTTTCATCAAACAAAGGTTATCATTAAAAAGCTTGGAAAATTAGATTAGAATCAGACATATTTACCTGCATATTGGAAACCACTTTTCTTCTTAACAAAGTGCATTAAAAACTTCTCAGGGGCCTTGTACATCCAAATTTTTATGTGAAAAAATGAGGATTTAAATTGTAAATTATATACCAATTACCATTTTTTATCCTCCACAATTCCCTCAGTGTGATCACCAAATTATTTGGAATCATCAAAACCATTGGTGCAGTCTACAGTCATGTTTATTTTTTGTCCGGCAATCAGGCTTATTATAAATAAAACAGTTTCTGGCGTAACTTGGTGGAAAATCTTCATGTTGACGTTTTTTTATAAAAATAAAAACCACTTTGCTTTTCCACATAAACTTTTAATTTTCATGACCCCAGTTTTTTTATGCTATAACAAAACATGGGTCATGAAAATTAAAAGTTTATGTGGAAAAGCAAAGTGGTTTTTATTTTTATAAAAAAAACGTCAATAGGCTTATTATAGTTATATTGGAGCAGTGAATGTAAAAACATTGGCCATCATTGACTCCAAATTTTTTGCTGCCTCCAATGTTGAAGATTAAAGATAAATGAAATTGGTGCATAATGAATTTGAAAATTTTGTTGTCATTTTTTTAAGGATTAATTAATAGGAATAAGGAAACTATTTTTATGACTTCAATTGGAAAAAAGGATGTTATATTGGTTTGCAAAAGTATAAAAAATGAATAGTATGATAATTTTAGACTTATAAGGACATGGTTGATGTTGGAGGATTAGAAGGGTACAAAGAAATGACTTCATAATGAAATATTCTAATGAATTTACTCCCTGTAGGGGGCGAGATAGGGGAGAGGGGACATGAAGCTTTCCCAAACCTCCATCAGTCAGTGATCATCTCACGCAGTGCCTGGCTTGCCAATCCACCAAAGGAATACACACCCCTTGAACATCCTGTTGAATATGTGATCATCTCTCACACAGCAACTGAGCCATGTGATAATGAAGAGGAATGCTCAATGCAAGTGCGTGTGGTACAAAGGTTTCACGTTGAGAGCAGGAAATGGAGTGATATTGGATATAACTTTTTAGTTGGAGGAGATGGTAATTCCTATGAAGGAAGAGGATGGGAATACGTTGGAGCCCATGCCAAAGGGTATAACGCAGTGAGCATTGGAATATCATTCATTGGCACGTTCTCCAATGTTCTGCCACCCCCTGCACAGATAAGAGCCTGTAAGCTTCTTATTAACAAGGGAGTGAGCTTGGGAAAGATATCTCCAAATTATAAGCTCATCGGACATCGGCAAGTATCTCCCACTGAGAGCCCTGGCGAAAAGTTGTATGAAAATTTACAGACTTGGGATCATTGGTCACCTGAAGTTTGAACATCCCACTGCCAGGTAATATGCTTTGCATCCATTTTTTCTTTCTCGCTATGGAATCCCCTCTCCTCCCCTGGAAGTATTATCCCAAAACTAACTATATAAAATAATCATGAGGAAACACTAGGAAGACACTGGCACTGAAAATATTTATATGCAGCATGACATGAGAGCAGGTTATTGTTCTTGGTGGTGGAGGGATAGCATGAGAATTAGCATCCCACAACCGTTGAGCATGATGGTGAATTTTTAAATTTGTATATAAACCACCATGATCTAAACAACGGGTGTTTAGGAGATTTGCAAAAATGCGTTACAAACTAGTGAGGAAAACGTACTTTTTTCATTTGATTTTTTTTATGAACCAATAAACCTGAACCATGGGACATAGACTATTGAGACTGAGTTTCTTAAAGATGTATTTCGATTTGTAAGTCCTTTCAATAGTCTTCAGTGTAATATAGTAAGCTTACAAAATCGCTTTCAGTGTAATGAAAAAATAAGTAGTTCTGCACAATTTATCAGAACATAAGAACAAACGCCTTACATGCGAATTACAGATACAAGGACTTGCAAACTGACTAATGGTTTGGGGAAACGGGCCCTTGGTCATTCTAAAGAAAGAGCTGATGCGGTCACTTTGGCGGGACACTTGCCAATTGAACCGAAGTACACGTATTCGAAGTTCACAGAATTCGAACTACCTTAGCTGCTAAAATATATAATATTTAAGTATTCGTAGTCCTTAAATATGATATTCCACCGTCTTAATCTACCCCTCCAGGTGTATCTGATGCTGGCAGATAAACCTTAAAGAATGTGTACAATCCTGAAACAAGGGACAATGTTCCTCTCTGATTGACAGAAGTAAAAAATTAGATTACTACCTACATTTCTGTGTCTATGTCTAAGATTATTCATTTTTAGTTTTAAGAATCTTTTTAATAATTATTAACTGGGCTTTAATACTGTTCGGTCACTATTTATAAATTATCCCATAATGTCTACCAATTTCGCTTTGATAGAATGTTCCTAATTAATTACTCGGCGTTCAAGTGGTTACCATTAATTTTCCTCTCTGTAGACGGGATAAATCGAACAATTATTCCAAGAATTTGGAGCCTTCTATAATTTAGGGTGGAGTAATAAAACAATAGTGAGTGAATAAGGAGATTGCATATAAATGCAAAAGTGGAAGGGAGGACATACATCATGAAACAGGCCTGCCTTATCAAACAATTTTCTCACTTCAGTAGAAAAATTTCCTTGCATACATTACAAATATGAAGTTTTAGATTTCATAAGGATTCTAAGAGGACAGTAATTACGCTTACTAGTGATTTCAGATGTTCCGAATATTCTTCTTTAATAATATAGCAAATTAGAAACCCGCTGAATATAAAAAATATTGGGGTATTAAAAATCCGTAGTCAAATCGATCGATATTCATAAACTAAAATAAAAAAGAAAGATTGAAGTGAAGTTATTGATCAGAAATTTTCAAAATCGAAATCATAAATTGCGCGCCAACTCTATATTACGCTAATTGATTGGCAATTGTTGTCCTCGGCTGTTCGAAAGATTGAAAGTCTCTAAAACTCGCAACTTTTTTCCTTAAGTTAAGTTTTTAAACGTGTAGTTTGCGTGTTGTTTTATGAATATGGTTTTTTTCTGTGACTCCTCTTAATACTATGGCTGTCGATGTTCCAAACGTTTTTTTATCTCATGTGGGACTAAATACCGCATGGCATTATTACAGTGAAATTTAGGATTCTTTTCCAGTTATTACTCAAAATTTACTGTTTAGAGCCTATATGCTTCTTATTCGTAGTCTTTAAATATGATATTCCACCATATTAATCTACCCCTCCAGGTGTATGTAGTGCTGACAGATAAACCTTAAAGAAGTGTACAGTCCTGAAACGTTTATGCATGTGTAAATGTTAAAACGGCTTCTTAGATGAAAAGAATAATGAAAAACAGTAATTATTTGGTGAGTGACATTTTCATAGTAGTAAATGCACGGCTCGAATATTTCACGAGATTTTCTGTGTGCCCACAATTTGAGAAAGGCATTTTTCTTCAAAGATTGTTTTGGAATTGACATTAGGAGTGAAAAGCATCCCCGATACAGCTTGTCAGAGTCAACAATAATTGCTCTAATACCAATAACTTGGTCTAAGGTAAGGAATTTGGCTGTTGTTTCGCATTGTTTTATCTTGGAAAATAGTATCGTTGTTACTACTTTGTATACTATCACTTGGATAGTATCGTCGTTGAAAAGTTACTTAATATAATACATTTTATGACATTACACCGTGTGACACTTTTTTGGTACATAGTGCAGGAAAAAAAGTCTGCAGAGGGAGAAGAAAATATTTTCAAAGTTATTTTTGTATTTATTGATTTCTCTCTATGATAAGATATAAATGTCTTCTTTTAAAATTTTCTTTTAGGTTCCAATTTAGTGTAATTCTGTATTGTATATTAGACGGTTGCAAATATTTTTTTTACATTTTTAAATACTTCTAGATGCTTTTCTGAGCCAACTAAGTATATTTACAGACAATGTAAGATATACGGCTTACAGCCCCGGTTAACAGGACAGTTAAATTGTATGGTACATTCATGTTTCTTTCATAATGTTAAAAAGTGGTAGCACTTGTCTTTAAGAAAGGTAGTCTTAAGCTTGAGTTCATGTGTGTGTGTATCAATGTAGATAAACTAAGCATTCCATTTTCTGGCAAATATGACCTATTATTAAGATTTGTATACGGTAATAAGGACATTCTCTTCCTTGTGTGCAGCAGGGCACTTGAAATCATTAGTTCAGTTTTTATTGTGTCAATTATAAAAGCTTGGAGGACCCACTGTATTGGGACATTTCCTACGTTCAGGTTAACAGCATAGGCAAGCTCTGTTGATATTTCTAATATAAATACTAATTACTTTTCAAGTACACGGTGTACTTAAAGAATATAGTAGCTGACTATATCTAGAAAAGCATATTATCCTTAAATTACTGCTGTCCAGAGGAAAATACAAGGCAGCTAAAAATTTCCAGGGTGTTGGCAGAATATGAACTTGTAAGAAAGTATTTGTTTCTCTGTTTAATTATATATTTCAAAATATGAATTGAACAACTTAAATCTGTGTAGTCATTTGGTTAGTTTTGTATACTCCTACAGAGCAATAAATTATGATATAATTTTGTTTCTCAAAGCTATTAATAGTTAAATTACACAAGGTTTCCAAGCAATACATTTTTATTGAACATTTTTCCTGTGAAATCCAATGTATCCTAATGTGCATCAACCAAAAATTATCCAACTATTAGCCTTCGCCATTCCCATATTCTTGATTACATAAATATGCAACAAAAATGATTCTTTCTGCTCCAGTTAACTTGATGCATGACTAAAATTTCAAATAATAAGTAAAAAGAATGGACTGCCATAATAATAATATTGTGCTTTTGTATGCCTACTGACCCAATACTTCGTTATTGAGGGTGAATCAGATTTTTTATTCATGAAAATTATTGTATGAAAATTTGATTTTGCTCCCTTATTAGCTTAATTACCATTGTATATTTATCTAAAATTCAATAATTACACTCTAGTGGAGGCCATTGAAAGTTGAAATATGTCAGTTCTCCTGCAGCAATGATGGAAATAACATGCAATCTGCATTGAAATTTTCCTTTTCCTTTCCCCTGAACAAATCATCAGGAGGTTAATTATTAGTTATTAAAAGTCCCCATCAAGTCTCCCTGAGTGAAATGCCCTGCTATAGATATTTGATGATTACGTACAACAGATTCAGGTGCAGGCAAAATCAGCACATTTGTATTTATGAGTGAAATAAACCAATTCAAATTGTTGCTATGCCATAAAATTTGATGAAGTTTAAACTGGATGTTTAGCTACTAGCTGGCCTAAGGTTACCTATGAGCGTAAGAATAAGATGACATTAAGATACATACTTAAATTTCTGGGTAAATTCTTAGGTAAATTGTTTCATAATTTTCAACTAACTTGTTCATCATATTAATAGTCATTACAAATGAAGTCACTCATTGAAGTATGTTGACTCAGTAGCATAAAAGGTGGGAAACTTCATTTAATGACAACATTGCTAAACCTGCAGAATCCCTTAAAAGCATCAAAGTAATCATCCTTGCCTTTTATGCTTTGTTCTATATAAACATCCTATTTTATCTAAGTAAAGTAATATTGTATCATTGTTGGAATGTAAACAAGATATTAATGTTCAACATATAGTTTTACTAACTTCATTTTAAATTTCAAGGTTGCGCACCTGTATCAGTAAATTTACGTTAGGTATTTTGAAGGCTCTATATAAATTGTGCCACCTTTGATGCAAGTACAGAATAAATTTTTCCTACTAAAACTGAAATCATGACAGATCTTTATTCCTGTTTAAATTAATTTTTCATTTCTACTTTCAGTCTTTGGAGGAAAGGGAGAGAACAGCAAAGGACTATGCTGCTGAGGGGTAGGCTCCAAGGTGTGTATAAATTTTGAATACTTAGTTGAGTGTAATGCATGTTACATTATTGTTTTGTCATGAATATCTCATCATAATTGTGGATGTAACTTATGATCACTGTTGTGGAGTAGGATATGAGCAGACTACTACCATGGCGGTAAAAATTAAAACTTCTACATTTTTGAAAGAGGTCCTCCTTAGGATATCTCCCAGCAATCTCCTCTCCCGCCCTAAATAGCACCACCCCAATTGTTTGCCTTTCTGTCCACTTAACCTTCTCCTTACCCAATAGCCATTAGTATAGCTATAATAATAGCCATTCATTCCTTTTCACTCTTATGCCCAACGTAATTTTTGACTAATTAATGACTGCGGGCATTTCCAATCCACCTTACACCAACCATAGTATTACTATTTCTCTGCATGTTACTTTTTGTAAGTTCTTGTGCAATTTTTCATTTACTCAGTTTACTCTTTTATTAATAATGATTACAAATCGTCACAAATTTTTATTACCAGCATCAAAAATCTGCATAAACAGAAAGATCTTTCCATGCACATTTTCCTTAGCAGCTACATAATAAAACATACCCAAGTTTGCTATCCAAAAGTATTGTACTCTTTTAAGTAACCTTGCTCTTTTCTCTAGTGTTGTTTTATATTTAATCCAGAACTATCCTCATCCATACTGCATAATCTCAGCTTTTCATGTTTTTATATTGTAAGGGCTTTTCTCAATGTTGATATTTATGGAGGAAATAATACAAGGAACACTTCAGAATATCAGTGTCACAAACCTTTAATTAACCCAAAAATGTTACAATTGTAAGTTAGTACAGGCATAAACTATGGATAGACACAACAATAAATGTAATGATTAATCCTGTCATGGTTTATCCAGATGAACAATTACAAGTGCAAATTGCCTCCTCCTCATATTTAAATTATCACTTGTTACCACATCATATTTCTTTGAAGTCAATAGCTGGACTACAACAAATCACTGTCCGCCCCCACCGCTGGCTGTAAGGCTCCAAGGGGCCACAGGTGATGTGAGCAAGGGACAAATGTGAGGGAGCCCTTGGATGCAGCAGCAGGGAGGGGGATCCAAGTTCTGCACTTGCAGGGCAGCTGCCTCCTTTCTTCCACCAGTACCTGGCTCTCCAATGCCACCCTCGGGTGATGTTGTGCCCATGGGTACGATTGGTTCGGCGATGTGCACCGGCTGTGACGTGGTTGGCTGGCTTGGAGGTGTGCACACTCAGTAATGACTCTCGTCCCTCTCTTGGTCATCCATAATGGTGGAAGGGCATAGCTCGTTCTATCAAAATTCCTATTGAACAAGTTCCAATGAAGTGAATGCAATGAAACTTAATGATCACTGTTATTTCATGCTTTAAATTATATGCGTAACTCATGCATGATTAATTATGTATTGTTTTCTTTTTCAGTCTGTATGTTAAAAAATGTCTTTAAAAGTAAGGAAAGGAAATAAATTAGATAAAGAAATTCTAAACCAGTGCTGCATTATTTTTGGTTATACCTTCATAAACACCTTGGGAGTGTCTGCAGAGAAACTTTTGCTGAAATGCTTCCAAGAACTTGGTAGGTTGTCTACAGTTCAAGGGTGAGTGATTTCAATAAAGTCCAAACTCTCACTTGAGTTGAGTTTGGACTTAATTGAAATCACTCCTCCTGCATCTGTAGGCAACCCCCAAAACTGCCTAGCAAGTTCTTGGAAGCACTTATGCAAGCATGTTGGTCATCGGAATTATTTAGTACACATGGACTTTGAACGACCTTGAAAAAATCAAGAAAAAATTTGGCATAGCCTCCCCTTTAGACAGTTGGGAGGAACCTTCGGGGCCCATTCAACTCGGGCATGTCACAGGGTTGGGTTACCACGCCCACCCACCACCCTTAGACCCCAGGCCATGTGCATGATTCTGGACTTGGAACTACTACATTGTGGTAATTATTTTTAAATCTTCTTCTAATGACTTTATTAATGAATAAACTCAATCAAAACTCACACTACTGAATAGGAAATGTTTTTCTCCAGAAAACCATCATATAAAATTTTATAAAAAATTTAATGCAAAGATGATTAATTAAAAACTATGGTGATTTTTATCCACCTCTATAAACTGACCGTAAGGCTCTTCTGGACTTAGAAAATGTTTTCTATTTCTGATTCTTACTCATTCCCTAGAGGCCAACATTAGATGATTCAAGAGTATGGGTCTTCTGAACTTAGAATATTTTTGCATTTCTGATCCCCATCGTACTGTGCACTTAGTATTTTCTTCCTTCAGCCAACAACATTGGAACATTACTGCAATACACACTACTACCCACGGACTCAAAATTATTTTGCAGTTTCCTTCTTAGAACTTTGATTCCTCCATTTCTACACTCTCCCTTTAAACTAGCTGTGGCTATTTTCAGGAATCAGGTTTTTTTGCCTTTCTTTCTCCAGCCCTTATGGACTTAGCATTTTAACCTCCCTCTATTCTAAAAAGTGGACATAATTTTACTTTTTCCACTATGAACTTTATCAAGAAAGAAAATTGGATAAAAAAGAATTGGATACACCTTGTCGCACCATGCACATAATAGCAGGGTAAAATGAATGGAAGATCTAATGAGACACGAGAGACAAGTACATAGACCAAATTAAGCAGTTCAAACAGAAGTGCTATCAGAGGGTGAGGGGAATTAACACTACATAGAAAAGAATGAAGGGCTGCAGTACCCCAATCTCTGGGTTGAACAATGTTTTGTTTGTACTGATGATGATAAAAAAAATGGGCTAAGAATTTTGCCTAAAATGTAATGCAATACAGAGAAGTCATAAAATATTTCTTGAGTAAGTAAATAATGATGGATTCCTCCAAAATAATATAAGATCATTTTGAAAGGGGCAATAAGAGGGATAGATATCTAGAAAGTTCAAAAAGTAAATACTAATTAGTTAAAAGATTAGACTTGATAATTCTATAGGGATTAATCAAAGATGACATAATACTTAGCACCGTGGGACTCTATGATTTATGGGGGATCGGGATGGTGCGGTGGCTAATGTATGGGCTTCCCACCGAGAGGGCCCGGGTTCGAATCCCGGCGGCGACAGATATTTTTCAGTGGTATCCCGATCCCTACTTGAGGTGCTTTGTGGAGGAGTATGCCATCCGTCGGATGGGACGTTAAGCTGCGGATCCCTTGGCGCCTTTCGTTAAGAGCAGGCTAATGCCGACGCCGGGTTTCTCTCCACCCTTCATCCTTTCCCATCCATCCCTAATGGCGCAAATGACCTGAGCTGTCGGTCGCCTCCCCAACAATACTACTACTCTATGATTTATACTTACTAAGTGATCAACTCCAACTCCTGATAATGGTTTTTCAAAAAGCTAAAAGCCACGTAGTGACCTCTGGTTCCTTCTGATACACTTTCAAATGCTGCAAAACTGTCTTGTTTTCTTATGCCAGAGTTTGGATCCATACTCCATTCAAGGTATCTAAAATTAGAATTAATAAAAACGAATGAGTATTGAACTCCCAAATCTTAAGAAGGAGCATATTTTATTGTATATGGCAGGGGGTCCATCTAAATTAACCTCAGTTTTTCATATGCTGAAGGCAAAGCTTTTTGTGCTCTGCACTGAACTGTTTTTGGTGCAATTAAATACTCCGTGAGTTTTCCTAAATATATTCATGTAAAATTAAATTTACGATGACATTCTCAAGGAAAATTATGTCATATATTTAAGAAATATAAAAGAAATCGGTGAAACATTTTATATCTGTAGATAGCATGAGCTTTACATTATTTTTTGAGGAATATTAGGTAATCAAAATATGTTTCAGATCTTTCTCTTGGAATTCATGCTATATTTGAGTGAAGTGTGGTTTTCACATGAACTTTATGCAAAATTATCCTATTTGTAGTACCTTCCACATAGTTTTCTATGAAAATTCACATAAATTGAGTAAAATGCAAAAACAAGTGAATTACTCCAAATGTGAACTCCAAAAAATATATGCAATATATCTCTCAATTTTCCAAGTAAGCATATCCAAATAAATTGTGTCTATGCTATTTTAGATTAAAATGCTTTTTCAATGCACATTTTTTCTTTATGACTGATTAATTAAGTTAATTGACCTTTTATTAAAATTACTTTCAAGGCAGATTCTGTAGCACACTTTGCCAGAGAACCATTTGGTAGCTGCCGAATAATGAAAAGTTTCAAGAAACTGTGGGAGATGCCGCAACAGTAACTTTTAACTCTTGAGTGGTGCTTGAAAATTGCCTAAATATTTTCTGATTAAATTCATTTATAAAACACAGGCAAGAAAATTTGACAGTGCAGTAGTTAGTATAAAATAGTGATCATCCAAACTTAAAAATAAGTATTTTTCAAATAAATATTACTTTTATTAAGTGGACTAAAGGAGCAATTTTAAAACACAGCATTAAGAAATCTCAAATTTTAGTAAATATTTTTGTTAGACTCAAAGCCTAGCCCTTACCAAGAGGAGTCTTGACATCAAATTGTTATCTATCATGATGCAATTTTATTTGTATGCATGATGGAAATAGGGCATGTAATTCCTTACCAAATTCGGTTGAAGTAAATTGGCTAATTAAATAACAGAATAAATTTTCCATAATCAGAAAGGGAAAGATACTTCACCAGTTGGAAGTTCATAGTGGTCAATTTCTTTATAAAAGAGCAAGAGTCTTCTATTCAAGAACTAAAACAAATTATGAATAAAAGTTAACATGAATAGCTTAATAACCATAGTCTTAAGCTGTGATCAAAGTGGTTTTCTCAACATACCTTCTTAGTAACCATTCTTGCTGTGAGCAGCCAAGAGCAGACAGAAACACAGCTTTTTCTGATCCAACATTAGATATCATGTATCTTTCCCAAATGAAGTCCCATTCCTCCTCATCTCTCTGCTTGATAGCTGCGCAGTATGTTACATACTGGAAATTTCTTCCTACCCTTAAAAATGTAATACAGATGAAGAACTGTTCATTAAATTTACTGTGGCAACATTATAACTCCTCAAGTGTCATGGGACAACTGCCAAAAATGGCATAGACTGGCACAGTAATAAACTTTCAAGAACAGTATGAAGCTTACTAATCACTATCATTTCTTTTTCAGAGTGATGGCAGTGCTGAAATTTTAATATACCGTGCAGTAATTTAATGGGGAGTAAGATGTTGATCTAATTTTTTTATGAATGGGATTTGTTTTCTTAAGACCAACCTACCTAACATACTATTTTTACATTTAAATGGCTCATCACCATTCTAATCAGCACAATGAACTGAGTAAGTTAAGCAAACACTGATATGTGAAACCATAAATCGAAAACCTTTTAAATTCATATTTATCTAGCTGCCTTGAGTGAAGTGGGGGAGCACCTGCCGTAGCTTTGGTATTGGGGGAGAGGGAGTCCTCACCTTTTGTTTTACCCTAGAGTGGCATAATTATCTGACTATCAGTTCTTTGACCCAGCATTAACTTCTTAACAAAATATTTTAAATTTCCTTGAACCTTCCCCTTCATCTTACAACCTTGATTATCGTGGTGGCTGAATGCTGTCACCATCATCTCATTATTACTAAAGTTGACAGAGGAAAAATTATTGTGATTTTATACAACAATTTGATTATGAACATAAAGAAATGAAGTATTTTTAGGTAATAACAATGTTGAAATTTTACCTCAAGACCCCTACAGTTCATTTTCAAAAGAATTTAAGAGGCCCTTTATTCATTTGTTCCTATCTCCCCTGCATCACAAATGTGGCTACTGGGTTTACTATTGGGTGATACCCTTCATCCTCACCTCAAATCAACCTTTATTTTAATCATGCAAATCACATCACATAAGGAAAAACTAAGAAAAGCTAGTAAAGAAAGTTAAGTAAAGTTAAGGCCTAGAAATCGGCAAAATGTCACCAATTGAAAGTGATAATTTAATATTCAAACTTCAGTTTGATTTATAACTGCAATGAGGATAGTTAAAAAATTATTAATATCAGCACATATTGTGTTTTCCTCATTAATTACAGTGTCGTACTGCATATAAAGACTCGTAAAAACTCTGATATGGAGCGTAGCTATATATGGCGCAGAAACATGGTCACTGAAGCAGGAGGATAGACATAGATTGGAGGCTTTTGAAATGTGGGTGTGGAGAAGAATGGAGAAGGTGAAATGGACCGAAAGGAAAACAAATGAGGAAGTACTAGAGATGGTGGGTGAGGAGAGGGGTTTGTTGAGAGAAATCCTATGGAGGCAGGAAAAATGGATGAAAGACATATTGAGCGGTAGTGGAATGTTGAAGAGGGTAATAGAGGGGAGAATGTTGGGCAAGCGAGGTAGGGCAGGAACAGGATAGGGATGTTGGATGGGATGAAGGGAGGAAAGAAGTACACCGGGATGAAGAGGGACCTGATATAGATTAGTTTGCTAGGTGGGGAGTCACAAAATGTTTATTTGATAGTTGTGTCCATCCAAAAACCTACCTTAACCGGTAGATTACTTAATAAATAAACTGCATATAACCATCTCACTTTATGCATTTGGTCACAAAATAGTCATTGTGTCATAACAAATCTGGCATACCATACCCTAAAAGACATTAAGATTTCCTGGATTGTAAATCAATGAAAAACAAGATTTGTAACTCATGGGTCATTAGTTTCAGGATCAGTTTCCTTTTTCCATGTTTCAAAAGTGGTAAGAGCTTGACTCACACAATCTCCAACATTAAAGATACAAGCCCAGCTCATGATTTCTTGTTGCTGCTTCAGATCAAGGAAATCATCATCGTCAAGGCTAACTCCTAATATTTCTTCATAAATAGGTGTTAGGAGTTTCTTCATAAATTTCTGAAATAGTTTATTACTATTTTCTACTATTACTATTACTATTTTCAACATATGTTAAATCTGGTGGAAAGCAGTTTCAAAGAGCACTCAAAAATTTTTCTTGCTAGAATTCATATAGGCACTCTGAGGAATGAGAGTATAACTCATAAAACTTAGTCATGAAATGAATGAAAACTGAGGACGGGTACTAAGACTGATGGCACATGTATTTTAATTTCATTCTTACTCTTTGTATTACTTCATTCAAGGTGCATAAATGGTCTCATAGTATTAATTTAAAATTAATTTTCAAGACATGACATAACAATGCAATTGAGTGTCACCACAAGTGTTCAGGTAAAAAACCATAAACACAGTAATCAACCCGAAGGTCGGTTTAGTAGGTGATGGTAGAGCTCACCCATGTACCAAGCCCGACGGCATGTGAATATTCACACATCAGGGTAGGGGGGCCAGTTCCTTTCCCTGTGCCGGTTATGGTTTCCCAGGAAGATCTGGTACCCGAAAAATCAACTAGCTTGGGTGGAGCTGCAGGTGCCCAAAGAGGTGCCCGGGAATCGAACCCAGGACCCTCCGGTCAGTAGTCCAACGCTTTACCCACTAGGCCACCGCGACCCACAAGTGTTCAGGTATTTACTAATATTTAAGAAAAGTTGCTAGTCTTAAATTCAATTGGATGCCAAATGTAATTTTTACAGAAAATAAAGAGGAGAGTGAAATAGTTTTCTAACTCTTCTGCAACTCTTTGCAACAAATTTGTTTTCTAATGCTTCTGAACCATTTTTTTAATACTTGTAATCACATTTAAAAATTTGTGCTGGAGCATGACCTTGTGCTTTTAATAGTAACATGTACCATTTTACTTTTTCTTTATTTCTCCAATCATGAGATCAGCCATGGTGAGAGGCATAATTATTAGGGTCTTCATGAAGATAACTTTGAAAATAAATCCCATTCTACCCTATTTATATGTTCTCTTCTGCAAATTATCTCACAGTATCAGCCAGTAGAATGATTGTGATTTTGCACCAGGTGTCCCTCACACTAATGCCAAAGAACACAAGAATTTACCTGGAGAATGAAATAAGAGCATATGGCTTGATGTACAACCATGGTGCTCCAAAAATTTGGAATTCTATGAAAAATGAACCGCATTAAAGCTTCCTTCAAGTCCTTGAGAGTCAAAATTTCATTCTTACGAAGCCCTATCCTATTTAAACCCTAGCCTATTTAAATGTAAATTTATAGATTGCTTAATTTATTGCCTATGCCTTTCGTATTCAAAGAGTTGTACTTAAGATCAAGTAAGCGTTTGCATTTTCATGAATGTAACAGTTAATTGAAACACTCATTTCCCAAAGCACATCACTTTTAATCTCAGTGTATAAATTACATTCAGGAAATTAGTTAGGGTGTAATTAATTCTGAAAGTAGCATAAATACTTCACTGGATAAGAGATAGAATAATGAAAACTTTTATTCTTGCAAAAAATATGTGTGGAAACTGAATAGTTGAACTGATTGCTGCAAAAATATATTGTTCAATTTTAACAATTGCTATTTGGTTTAAAAATATTGACTGTAGATGAATACTTTTTCCACAAAAATATCTGGTCTTTAGCAGCAGTGGATCAGTCAAGGTAGTTTGATGCACATAGGGTTTAAGCGCTATGGTGGATCAAACTTTTTAACGTTTTTTTTTTCAATTTCAAGACGCCTCAGAGAAGAAAAATGATGTCTTTAGGGTTTAAGTTGAATATGAGATATGTCATCACGATCATAAAATACCTATTCCGCCAAAATGCGATTGAATGGGGAAAATTTACCGAAAATCGGGCGATGACAGCATACGTGCTTTGGAATTTCTCCTATAACAATATTTCACATGGTAGGAAATACGTTTTTAGTCTTAATTAAGAATATTTGATCATATTTATTCGCTGGACGAACATGCGAAGACTCGGAAAGTTTAACAAAATTGACACATGTGCTACCCACACAACACTTGGGTCGCTTATGTATGCTAAATCATGTTATGAATTTAGATTCCTATGAATTGGGGGTTGAAGTTTTTGTACTAAACTCTGTACGAAGTATCACATTTTACTTTAAAGGATTGTAACGTTATTTGACAGTAGAAATAAATAATTTAGCGCCATAGCTACTGATTGTTATTTTTTTGCAGCTCTTGTTTGCTTCTTCTGCAGCTTGTTTGGACTTATAAGTTAGACTCATTTCTTTGGCCTCACTTTTTGAGTATATTTCGCCTGAGAGATCATTATGGATTTATTTCTACAGGAATTTCACATTCTGGCACGCAACCATATAATAACTAACTCACTCCACGGAAGCTTTCCATTTTTCAGCTCCGTCCCAGCCATTTCCATATCCCTCAGTGCTTATTGTTTCATTATCCAACTCCATCCCTCATCTCCTGAATATTATATATTCTGCAAACCGAAAAGAGCTTCCCCTCCACCCCTTGCGTCGAGAATATGTCACATAGCAACTATATAAATGAGAACATCTAACGTAGTGGGTTTAATGCATCTCGAATGCAGTGGGTGAAAATATAATCAGAAGAGGGATAGATTCGTTCACTTTTACTGCAAAAGGACTCAACAGGTTATGGGTCCATATATATCCTATATGTACGTAGTTATGGGGAAAGAGATCTTATTCTCCAAAGCACCTGTCAAGTTTCTTCATGCTCCACACCGAAGAGCATATTGTTCTCATCAATTAGTTTACATGTAATTCAGAGGATATCGAATACACAAAAAAAATATTAACCGAAGTTGCAATTAAATTTAACTTAAAATTAAATTAAAACTAGCTTAAGAATTTCGCCTGATTACGAAGAATCATGGGAGAAAAATGGAATTTTTGGTCATACGATGTTTAGACTTGACTATTGCATGCAAATCGACATTCCCTACTTCATTTGGTCATAAGTATTGATGCACACACAACAGGGCCTGTTAATGTGTTCCTGAACTAGAAATATTGAGAAAATGCTGGAAACCTGTGGGATTTTTCCAGGAGCTCATTTTCAACAAAATTAAAAACAATGGCGATGAAATGTATCGTATGGCTCGAGAAATGCTAACAGACATCAATCATAAAAAATAATTACTGTAGTCAGAATTTTTCGCTCCTGCCAATCTTTGACCTCATCAGCCTTTCGAAATTTACGATAATACATATTCGTAATCCCAACATTGATTTCCTTCGGCATCTGTCTCCGGTTGATGTGAGTAAATCAGTTGGCGTAAACGATGTTATTCCATGGCAATAAGATCATGGCTCGGCGAAGAATTCGCACACAAGAAGCGAGTTTCACAGAGATCATTGTCCGCCGTGATTCACAGTCGCCCGTGTAGACGCGTGGGGAAACTCGGTCGCGAAGGAGGAAGTTCAGCAAATGGCAGAAGAAAGGTGGGGTCAAATTAAGAGCCCACCACACCCTACAGGAAAACTGTTCAAATCGAGATCCAAAGACGGAAAACCTCTCTCCACGTCGTGCATTCCAGGCAGGCTGTGAACCCTCGAAGATACGTATTCATTTTCAATGACATAACTGTCGAGGCAATTAGTAAGTATTCCATTTTGGCCGGTAGACCGAATGAATGATGAATGGAATGAGTCTTGAAAGAGGGCGATCGCGGGGAATATGATTAGCGAAATAATATTTTGAACAATCCGGCCTCTACCTAATCCAATTGAACTCTTGCTCCAATTTAACTTTTATTTGCATTAGACACTCGAGAATCGAATACTTAAAAAGGTTGTGAAAAATTACAAAAGCATTCTGAAATCCATAAATATATTTTCAATAATGTAAACACATTTATGTACTCCATCCTCTAATTCTTGTGACAATATACCATCTGGCACGAGACATAAGTGGTGAGAACGAACGGTATTGAAAGTTTGGGAAATCTCAAAACAGTCGCAAGGCAATTCCGTAGAAGTATTTTGTTCCTCGTTTCCACAAGAGGAGTGCGTATCCTTACGGGTTAACTTGGTGAGAGCACTATAAATCTTTGCAAAATTATGGATGAACTTTCCATAATATCCCACAAGTCCAAGAAATGATTCACCGGTTTTTACATTCGTCGGTCTGGGAACTGTTTTTGAACATTCAATTTTTTCGTCGTCCGGCTCTATATAATACTTCTGCTAAAATACAGTGGCCAACAAATTTCACTTCTTGGAAATAGTAACAATTCTTCAGTTTGAGTTTTAAGTTTGCTTTACGAAGCCTGCTCAATATTTCGCCTAAGCCGACGATGTGACATTCCCATGCCTGATTATACCGAAAAATATTGTCAAGATAACAAACACATTCAACGAAAAGGAGTCCATCTAACACCCTTACCATGAGGCGATAAAATGTGGGCGAGGCGTTCGCTAGCCCGAAGATCACGCGATTACATTGGAAATGACTATCAGGTGTGCTGAAGGCGGTGCACTCCCAATACTACTCGTTCACATCTACATACCACTAAGCGTTGCATAAGTCCATCGTACAAGCTTATTACGCGCCTCCTTAATGGTCAAAAACTTCTCGTAACTTTGGCTACGGGACTACTTCTTTCTTAGTTACACTATCTAGCGCGCGATAATCTACGTACGGACGGATTTGAACGGGTTCTCCAGGCGGCGACTTCTTTTTTATTGAAGTAATTGGAGAGGGCCAAGATTTCATTGAATGTGAAAGTACGAGTATGCCCTGCTTAAGCATTTCCGAAATACAATTATTCGGAGTAGTTCGCTGGAAATGCGGCGTGCGGTAAGGTGGTTTCTTTACGACGTAGGTTTTGCATCTCGAACCTCGATCACATATTTAACCATATTTGTACAGCCTAGGGGACTTCTACTATGAACAAAAAATCGAGAGTAATCCGTTTTGAGAATTCTCAATGAGTCTAAGGCTTTCGGGAACACATTACTAAAGTCAAACAATGACAAAAATGGCTACTATGATAGGTTTTTGTTCTGAATTGTCTATTGTGATAGGTACTGAGACCTCCGAGGAAACAATCTCGGAGCCACTTCTGATACAATAATAAAAAAATGCGTTAAGTCAGTCTACTGGCTTACTCATGCCGGACTTCAACTATGTTTGGTGGGCACTATTAACAATTAATTTGAATGTCCAAAAGTTATCGTACAGCTATGAGTTTTCATGAAATCTAATCCAAGAATTCCATCGTAGGGTGTTTACCTAAATCTATTACCAGCACGTCAGAAGGATATGCTTTACTGTCAATGATAAAAGGGACGAGGCATTGACCGTTAACCGCAAGAGTGTGACCCGAAGCACTTTTAATGGGAGTGTAATATGGAGCAGGTTTTAAAATGGTAGGTGCACAATGCCGACTATGAAAAATAGTGATTCCCATAACGGCCGGTGTCCTCAAGACATTTATACTTACGGCCACGTACACGGGTGTGGAGGTGGTGGGGAAAAAAACGGCTGCTCGCGTGTGATGAACTGTGGGACTCGCGGAAAGATTTTTTAGAATCTTGGGGCAATAGAATGAATATTTTCTGTTCTTTGGGCGCAAGAAGGACCAAATGATGTACGTATGTGAAGCAGGGGAGAATGGAATTGAAAGGATAAGTTGGGGAAATAGAAATAATTTGGCATTGTAGTAAGAAACGATCAGAAATGTCTGCCATCCAACTTGCGTAATTACTCACACTTGCTTCCCCGTTCAGCACGTTTTGAATCCGGAAATGACGGAACTGCCTCGAGAGTTTGCGTAGCCAGGTGAATTCATTGACAAACACGACGGGTATTTGCGAGCAAAAGGTGAAAATTATTCACCAAAAATCATCAAAAGCAATTTGGGAAATCTTAGGGGAGAATCTGCGCTTAGGATTGCCAGAGAAATTCTCATTAACACCTAAAATATGAGGAGACGTCCCAACATATTCGTCTTCGGACCCACTCAATCTTAAGTGACCAACACAAATGTTTTACATTTCCATCCAAGTGCTGATAAGACTATCTTCAGATATTCAAAGAAGTGACCTGCAGTATTATCGTTTTTTTCCATTAAAAATGGGGACAAGTTACCTGGTTAACAATCGCGGCGGGCAGATGGGGAAGGGTTGGGCTGGTGGTAAGTACTCCAGGGTCAATGGTCGGCTCTTCAGCTGATAAGATATTTACGAAAGGGTGGAATTAAGAAGTCACTTCGTTGAGTGTGATGAACGGCACGGGATTTCGGGAGGAAGATAGAAAAACAAATTGATAGAATACGAGAGGAAATAATTGTAAGAGGCCATGAGAGTGGACATGTATCGAGAATTTCAGTGGTAAACAAATTAACTTAAAGTTGATTAGCCTTGAATATGCTTATTGGAATATTAAAGGGAACTAACTATAAGCAGTGAATTCTTCCTCTTATACAACTGGCACCAATTTATGCTGTAGTGACAGAGTAACCAGGAACACCTTGAAGTCAATTTATTATGACAATATTATTTACAATCCAGCATGCATGTACGTGCCAAAGATTCCTGAATATCATCGTCTACTCAGCAGTGAGGCTAAGAAAGAAAACAGTTTTCATCAACTGAATGCATGTACCAACGTGTCCTTGAGATAATTTTTGTATCAAGTATTCACAATTATGATATTTACTATTGGTATATAAACTAACAACATTTACGGGGAGTAATATCTGAGCCATTGACTGTTTAATCCACCAAAAGTGACAAATGCTAGAAAAAAAGTTCATCTATTCTCTTGCTTTTTCAAGATGTTTTGTTGACACCCAGAAACGATTAATTGACATGAGAAATACGATTGCACATCTGTCGCATCAAACCGACAGCATTCGGGAGAAAGCTTTTTATATGCGAATTGAATTAGATATTAAGGTACTATGGAATTCATGACTTTCAGCTCAAATAATTAACGAATTTAATGATGCGACGAATATGAACGTTTTAAAGGAACGTCTAAGTCAATACCTAAGTCAATTTATTCGCGAAAGTAAAAGTGCCATCATAAAAACGATACCAACATCAATATTTCCCGAAATGAGTTAACTTTATTGACATCTTTAGATGAAATTTTAGAATTTGTCAAAAATCCATCTATAAATAATTTTCACAACTCTCCTATTATTAGAAAAAATAGTTACTCGAACGTTGATAACTTTTCGAGTGATCTTCGGTTTCGGATCTTCTCCAACTTGATTACTTTTATGAAACTCGGTTCCTCGACTGGGACTGAATATTTAGGAGACAATATGTTTTCAGGAAGAAATAAATTTTGCGAGGTACATTGCGCCGATACTCTAATATTCTTTCTTCGTAGAGAGCAATATTAATGTTGCAAATGAGAAATATCAATTTGGACCTTGCGAATACAAGTAAATTTTACTTCTAAATAATTTCTCGCAGTCGCTCTCTTTGATAACCAATTGGGACGCCAGTACTGTCCAGCGAGGAAGGAAAACTTTCCCAAGCAACAAGACGGAAGTATTCATTCACAACGTCAATTAATGGGCAATATATCGTCACGAACTTCAGAGTAAGAGTATTTTTGGCATTGGTGAATGAGTAAATGAAATGCATGCATAGTACCAAATTATTTATATTCTACCAAAATAATGTCCCTTAAAACATTCAGTACCGACGCCGTAGCGATGAATTTTATTTCAAAAGTTAATTAATTGAATTTATTATCTTCGATGCCAAAATTATCCTTAAAAATGATTTCTCAATGAACAACATTGGTTGAATAAAATTGGTTGAATTGATGTTCTCAAACTGTGCATTAGTACTGAATTGAAAGCAAAGAGAAAATTGGCTCTGAATGCATATTCGAATGCTTTTTTTACAATTCTGTAGAGAATAACACTAGCAAAGGAGTAATAATTCAAACAGCTATTTTAAAAAACTTAACCGACGGAAGAAATAGGCATGAACACATGCAGAGACACCAAGAATCTCCGGACTCTCGTTCAATGTGTAAAGTAGTACATACTACTGTAATCAAGCATGAATGAGTAGCATTCTTTTTATAATCCTTCCTACTTTATACCAGCAAATTCTCAAAGCAAATTCACGACTTCCTACAGTTATCTGAACAAGGAACTTAACAATAGGCATTTCTTCGATAACCTCATTTTTCTCAGTATTTTTTTACTGCTTTAGATGATTAAACTGGCATGATCTTCCTTAGTGTATTTTGTGAATGGAATGTCACTTACTTTCGGCTTCGGTGCACTGGATAACATTTAAACTTCCTGGTGATATATAACAAATTAATTAGTGGGATATATTGAAATTATCATCAAACACTTTTATCCAGGAGTTAAAAGTTGATAAGTTCGATTCGCTCGTAAGATATGATGTTGGCGTAGAGACATTTTGGTATACCATTTTTTCCGTTCTATTCATATAATGTTCAGAATCTTCAGACCTAGAATGTTGTTCTTATTATATGTCTATTTCTTTTTCCTTCATCTACTGGCAATCGCCAGTTTCTCTTTTTGGTACAAAGCAACACAACACTCCATTTTTTCTTTGGTCAACCTGAAAATCGTCAATAAACTGTGGTTAATCTCCGGCTAGTTTTATTTTTCTTGTTCCATTCTACTTTTACTACTAGCGCTGAGACTATCATTTTTACATCTGGCCTAACGTTACTTTAATTTTTTCTCTATTATCACTATTTAACTCCAATTTTCTTCATGCATAATGGTTTATGACCTTGAAAAGCCGTTCGTTGCCGGGAAAAATAAATTTGGCAATATTATCTGCCGTTTTGCTCCGTCATGCTCCACGAGGAACGGCGAGAGTGTAGTTGGCGGATTCGACAGGGAGGAAGGAGGGAAGTAATTCCCCCTCCCGAGTGAGTCCTCGCGCGTCAAACTCCAATAGTACTGCGCAAACAGTGATTACAACGCAAGTGTAATGACGATTTCGAATGGCACTACCTCCTGTTCTACCCTCTTCCATCCTCTACCCTTCTCATTCCCCTTTCGCAATGGCTGATGTTCCCTGTGCATCGGCCGTCACTGGCAACTATTGCCGGTGAACGAGTAAACTTTTCGTTGACTGTGTGTCTTATGGCTTTGGGCTGATGGCGGAACGAACCGCGCTCTGACCCTGGTATAGTTGTCAGCTTGATTCCACAGAAAATTTGGACACTAGCGAATGGAAACGCCAAAAAAAGAAGTTACTCAGGAGTCAATTACAGAAATTATGGTCCTTCAAATTCGAAACATTTCAAACCGATACCGTAGCAGCTACGGTGAGTGAAAACTCCACCGAACTGAGTAGGCCAAACGAACGAACGCTGTTTCAGAGGAAAAGTCACCTGCTGCAAGAGGGAAACCAAGCGAAGATTTTCCGTAAACTTTCCAAAACAGGCTCCAAAGAACAACACAAAGTATTTAATAATTGCTTAATCTTAGCGACAATTTTGCCAAATGATAAATGACAATCACCTCACATGATTAATTGCTACAAAACAGACGCAGCCGAATATGAAGTTAAATGAAAAAGTGCATTAAATGAGATATCACATACAATTGAACCAGACCGTTGTAAATTTCCGAAAGGAAATTTGCAACGGTCTGTTTCAGTTTTCCGGTTCTGGTTCAGTTTTCTGTGGAAAATGACCTTTCAGGTTTTCCCTACCATGCTGCATCAAATGTTCTGCTATTTGCATAGTTGAAATGACACTCACTTCATATTCTCCTGTGATTTAATGCCAAACTGAAATTGTCTCGGGGTTCTAAACTGGGATAATTTCCATTAATTGAATCATCGGCGTGAATAGGTGCTTACATTCTGCCAGAATTTCGCGATGCATTGCACAAGACTCGAATCTTCGGCGTACTGCTACGCGTAATCTAGAATTTCTCGTGAGATAATAGGAATATGGGCGCGAATTGTGGGCGGGAGTGAGGTCATTCATCCCTGAGCGCAATGCATAGAGGTGAATGATAGATATGCTCGAGGTTCGAATCAGCTCAGATGCTTTCAGAACTCGTCCGCCACCTGAATCCTTCGATGTTATGAAATTATTTGTTTTCTTTACGCAGTTACCAGATATATACTCGAAAATATAGGACAAATTTAGCAAAAAAAAACATCTGGCACTTACCCTCGTAAACGTGGCGATGCACTGGATCGATTGAACTTGGTTAAAAAGGGGACGATTCACCGATGAAATGGGCCAACGCCTAAAAGCCTCCGTTCGGCTCCAACTCCACACTGGTATGAAGGTTGAGGAGCGTGTGAGGTGTGTAAGACTGACGGAAGAAATACCATCAAATGAAGCACCATCTCACGGGCCAGTGAAGAAATTGAGGTGAAAGAGGATTGAGGCCTATGTAGGTGTAGGAATACATTGACGTAATAATGCCATACCCTCGCCGTGTCCCTTTGGTTAGTTTTGCTAGATATTTGCGCCATTAGGGAAAGGAAGGGTGGAAGCATTAGCCTACTCCTGTCGAAAGGCGCCAAGGAGTCCGCAGTTTAACGTCCCATCCGACGGACGTCGTACTCACTCAAAGTGAGACCTATTAAAGTACTACTTCAAAGTGAAGGGATCGGGATACCACTGAAAAATATTCATTGTCTCCAGGATTGGAACACGGGCCTTCACCGTGGGAAGCCTGTACGTTAGCCTCCGCACCATCCCGATCCCCGTCTCTTTGGTTTACGATATCGGGGCAGATATTACGTTGCATTGTGCTGTAACATACAGCCAATCCCGTTACAAATATTTTCCCACTTGCTAAATCGATTGATCAAGTATGGATATTTAATATTCCATTTCACACTGGTGAACAGATTTCGCACGTGTACGTGAATCATCCTTCCCCGTGGACTTAAACCATAACGTGGGAGAAAGCCTGACACGTTCTGATTACGCCTAGAACTGTACCGGCGGGAGTAATGATAATGATCATAGATCAGTTGATTAATAGAAAATTAATTAAGAGGCTAAGTGTAGAAAAGATAAATTCAATATTCCATTTTTTCCGCGAACGATAAGGGATCAGAATAACATTGTCCGACCGCGGTATGTTCATATTCGGGTTTTGATTAGTCTGGTATGTATTCATTCCCTGCCACACACCCTGACGGTGGCTTGGGGGGGTCCTGAGAATTCTCGGGCTTCAAAGAATTACAGAGTGCCTAGTTCTTTGGAACCCTGAAAGAATTTTACGAAATCCTTGTCATGCACTTCAAAAGCATTTTGTTCGCCTCGCATTATCTTCCTCTCGAGAAGAAAGTTTGTCTTCCAAATAAGCCTTATGGCCTCAGGTTGTCAGACTATATTTCTTATTTGCCACGACATTTCTCCTTGTTTTGTTTTTCTTTTAGATAACACGACGGCGCCAATCCGAATTGATGTGAGGGACGTAATGTTGAGATTACGTTAGACTAAGACTGTCCTAAGAATGTCCAGCGTTTTAAAGCGGCACCAAATTACGCTCTGTGGCGAATTCTTGAGTTACAGAATGAAGTAGACTAATGTTTCCCCGATATCCCGCCCAATCGTCTCTAAGCACAGTCATCTCCGTTAAAAAATCACCTTCCACGTCTCGTCTCGATAGCAGAACGCAGAAGCGTTTCCGAGATATTTAGGCTATTATATCAATCCAAACATTGGACCACTTTACAAAACAGACTTAATTGAAAAACCCCCCTTGGCTGTATCTTTCCATTTTCGACCAGAATTACAACAGATAAAGAATTGAAAATTTTCATATGTGGCAGTAATTTTCATTATTGGCGTGCGAAAATTGGCGGGTCTAACTAATTTGTAATATCATGTTTTCGGTACCTGTACATAAGTACTCCAAACGTGGTATTTCCTCGCTTCTCTCACCCCATTAAAATTTAACTCCATTCTCAATTTCGCGAATCCCTCCTGCCTCAACAGGTGCCCAACAAGTTGCACTCGTCTTTGAAATATGGATTTCCATGAACTTCGCTTCTCATACACTTTTTGGACAACTCCTTTATTCGCTGTTTTATCGGCCTGCTTAGTTTGCATAATACGCTTGTAGCACCGTATATAGAGGAGTTCCACAGGAACTTAAACCTGCGTTTTTGCTTGGTAACCAATTATCCTTACGCGTCGCCGTAATATTTTCTTTCCGTGACTGAATTTACTGGCCTGATATCCTAACCCAGTGGTCGACAAACCGCGGTTCGCGAACCACATGCGGCTTTTTGGCCCCTTAATTGTGGCCTTCCACAATCAAGGAGCCAAGCGTTTGTGGTTCTTCCACAACATACCATGTGCAGGCGCGCACGTAGTGTGATTGAAACTTCGTGGCACATGTGTATAAGTCAGTTTTCGGTCTGGGCGTGTCTATTTCAACACTTAATATGAGGGAAGCTTCAGGACCGTCTGAAGTTACCGTTGGCTGTAACTAGAATCCCTTCCCACCCTGACAGTTTCTTCTCTCACATGTGCGGAGGTAGGGGCCAAAGATACCACAGGGCGATATCATCTGATACCTATCGGAAACGGGGATGAGGTTTGCCTTCGCATCCCCGCCCGTATTGAGAAGGCGTCGTTTGTCTGCCTTGAAACCCCATATCCAGGCTTGTATTGGCTGCGATCGTAATTATCGACTTCAGTCAGCATTTATGATTTTGTTACAATAAAAGAACGAAAACACGTTAAGAACAGCTGTTTTGACGTGTTAAAGACAAAAATAACTTCCATTTTTTTTTAAATTTTACAATAGCTTTTGATGATGAATACGCCGGGATAATGAATTCAGATCCCAGTCACATTGTGATCCCTGGCATAAGGGGGCCATCAGCGCGGAGTAGGTCAAGATTTTTTTAATTACTCGCGAGCCAACCGTCGGTGAGCAGGTGCGTTGTTAATGTGACGAGGGACATATGCGGCCACCTGGATATAATTTCCTATGACAAACCTGGAGGTTACCACAATTGCGAAGAAAACGTAACGCAATATGGGTTTTTCGTTATCCCACATGCAGTAATGACGTTTTTATGGCAGTAATATGTAAATTATTTAATTTTTCAGATACAGACCCACTGTTGGATTTCCCAGAGGTCGTTATCGGTGGTTTCAAACTGATCAAATCACCGATTAGACGCGAGAAAAAAAACATACTCTCAAAATGCAATATTTCTTTCTAGTTCTTCCTATCATATTCTCAATTTCGATCTTCCTATGCCTTTTTCCAGAATATGAGGGGATGAGGGAGATTTCACTCCCTTCGCGGATCTAACCCTAATGGAGAAGAGGGCAAATGATTACTACTTTCCTAGAGAAATTGAGTTTGGGATTTGAAAGGGTAAATGTGTGTATAATGCCAGACCAATATTGAAATCACCGACAGAAAGAAATATAGAATATGGCCAGAATGACCAACATTATTTCCTTTGAAGTTTTTGTGAATGCGTTTTGCAGAATTAATTGGTCTCAATTATCAAGAAACTGTAATAGTAACTTTAACGGAGTCACCCGCTATGTGTGCATTATAATGCAAATGCAATCGGATATCGAGGGATCCGGGTTCGAATCCCGGTCAAGGCGAATGATTTTTACTCTCTGAAATGGTTGCATTATGGTCTCAATTAATTAACTTTGTTGAAGAAATGAGTAAAATGGAGGAATAGGCGCCTTATCTGAAATATGTACAATGTACATTCTATTCCATACACTGTGCATGGTTATCACTGAGCAAGTGGGAATAGTGGGTGGAGAATAAGGATTAGCTGTGATAGGCACAGAAGTGAGACAGGTTTTCAATTAACACCTGTGCTTTTTTATGCTTACGTGTAGGAAATGGGATGGGATTAGTGTTATAACTGAGCAAGTGGGGATAGTGGGTGGAGAATAAGGATTGTCTGTGATAGGTAGAGGAGTGAGACAGGTTTTCAATTATCACCTGTGCCTTTTAATGCTTACGTGGAGGAAATGAGAATGGTAATAGGTATGGAAAGGAGTGGAGCAAGGACTGGAAGTAGGTTAGGAATTCCAAATCTGTTTCATGAGTAGGTAATTAAACTAAGTTAGTCAGTCTGCCGAAATATTGCAACCATTGTTGAGTGTGATAGATAAAGGGTACAATCAATGATAAGAATTCTTAGGTTTCGAAATTCTCAGGAAATAGTAGCTGCTGTAGGGCATACATTAATAATAAAGAAGCCCACCTAGCTGAAAATGAACTAAGTACATCAAAAGAAGCATTGAATTATGTCCAGATTTTACTAAGAGGTGAGAGTCATTTATGAGGACCATAAACACAGTAATCAACCCGAAGGTCGGTTTAGTAGGTGATGGTAGAGCTCACCCGTGTACCAAGCCCGACGGCGTGTGAATATTCACACATCAGGGTAGGGGGGCCAGTTCCTTTCCCTGTGCCGGTTATGGTTTCCCAGGAAGATCTGGTACCCGAAAAATCAACTAGCTTGGGTGGAGCTGCAGGTGCCCAAAGTGCCTTGCCCGGGACCCGGTACCCTCCGGTCAGTAGTCCAACGCTCTACCCACTAGACCACTGCGACCCGCATTTATGAGGACAACAACTAATAATTTAAAGCAAAGTCAGGTGAAACTTTGACATTGAACATGATTTTGTATGGCACAGAAACTAGGTTTTTGAGGTAAGAGAATTACCCCAAATTAGAGATTTTTGCAGAGTGGATGTGAGTGGAGAAGAATGGAATAAAATAGACGCAAATAAAAACAAACCAAGATGTACAGGGAAAGATGGGAAGATTGTAGGAAGAAATTCAAAGAAGGCAGGAAATGTGGATGCCAAACGTATTCAGTGACAATGGAATGTTTAGGACAGTGATAGAGGAAAGTCAAGTTATCAAGAGAGTGGGAAAAAAGGTTAGGCATGTAGAACAGAATGAAGGAAGGTAGAGAGTATGTAGAGCAGTGGCATAGCCAGGGGTTGTTGTTTTCTGGGGGATATTATGTTACACAACCCACATAATATGCAAATCCTATCAACAATACATCGAACAAGAACTATAACATGTTAAAAGTCCTTCCTGAGACCTAAGTGTTATTCCTTCAGGCTTATTACACATTTATTAAGGACAAGTTCCATAGTATTCCAAAGGTTTTAAGAGGAGCCTATAAAATTAAAAATAATAGCATTCAGCAATTAATTGGTTTGTCATAATATTTACCTAATTAAAATAATAAATGATTTGATTGGAAATAAATAATAGAATTCAATGACCATAATAAAGCAGTGAAAGAGACCATAATATTATATCTTTCAGAGTTCCTAATAATTATTCATATCCTCTCACAATTCTTCCTGCAAAGCTAGAGGATAAATTTTTTAAGCGCAAAAACATTCTTAGTAGTTCATCAACTTTAAACTAAATTCCTTTCAGATTTATAAAAGATGAACGTTATCAGTACCTATTGGAGATGTTGGACGGGATAAAGGGAGGAAAGAAGTACACAGAGATGAAGAGGGACCTGATGTAGATTAGGTTGCTGGATTGGGTTTATTTGATAGTTTGGTCCATCCAAAAACCTACCTTAACCGGTAGATTACCTAATAATAATATCATAAATAATAATATACAATAATATAGGTACGGTAGTATATTCTTTAGTTGCCTTGTTGCATTCCGCTTTATCTCATCAACTGACAGTTGGAAAAACTGGGCTTTTGTTTCCGGGTCATAAATGTAAACCCCTGACTCATCTCCAGTTATTTTTTTAGAAAACCTAAGTCACCACTTGAGGCTTGGAGCAAGTCCCAAGCAACTGAAGCATGGAATTCTTGACATTGACAAATAAAGGATAATGTGACAAGGTAGCCAATGACCATACCAAAAAAGGACTTAGTCAATTGTTTTGAAAAGTCCAAGAGACACTAGGATAGTTCTTTGAGGTCCCAAGGGAAGTACTTCGAAGGGAACTAAGCCTCATTGTTCTAGGTATGCTATTTTTCTCAACATATTATATGGCTGGACCCTTTCTGGACAGACCTTACACATATGTATAAGGTAATATTTTCAATGATATATGAGTTGCATGCAAACTCCTCAGCAAAAAAAGAATATCAGCATTTAAGTTTGTTAGTTTCTAAGCAAATTGTCAGTTTCTATCACGATTGGCATAATTAGTAAATTTATCTGGAGGGACAATGACCACCATCTCTTGGAATTTGAGGAGTGTATCAGGGTGGTCTGGTCCTCATGTATAAGAATGAATTAGGTTAGTATAATAGGTCAGCTTTTGGAATAATTTATTGAAACCTAAAGAAATATTTTTTAAAATACAATACTATATCTAAATTAGCTTCAAGTGGCAATTTATTTTGGGAAAGATATCCAAAATAATACTGCTATCACCTTTCTCTTGATAACAAGGCTCTTAATGTAAGTGAAGCAGGAATTAGTCCAAATTTGAAAACCTGTTCTGAGTTATTGCATTCCTTGGACTTAATTTGACTCAATGTGGAATAATCTACAGATATAACAAGCTTATGGTAACCTGCAGAAATTTTTAAAGATGGGTGTGAAATCCTCCTGCATGTCTGAATTCAATACTGACACACTGATCCCTCTTCACTTCCCTGATCCCACTTCATTTGGCTGTGAAGGTCCCGGCCTTCAGTGAAGAACTGTAAATAGATACAGAGAGAAATTAACAGAATTGTTGATAATAACTTCTGAATAACTTCTGCATGATGAAGTATAGCTTCAGAAAGTTGTAACTTGATCTAGCTCCTCTCAAGTTATAGCCCGATTAAAAAATACTTTAGAGGACATTAAAATATGAAAGAAGGGTTTAAAACTTTGAACATCATCCCCAGGGCAGCACCACCCTCCATCATGACTTACTTTTTCTCACAGAGTCCAACCACTCATTGCAAGTCAAATTTACACTCCCAGGTGAATTTTTTGCAAAAATTTTGGAATGTAGCTCGTACATAAACAATTGGAAAGGGGATTTTCTACTTGGATTCCATTCTTCCTCCTACAAATGATATAAATAAATATTAGCTAGAACAAGGCACATGTGCAGTTACCTACATGAATTATTTTCTAAATAAAGAGGATGCAAAACTATATTTCAAAAGGTTGTGCCATAATTTTCTTTTAGTCCTTCATTAGCCAAATTTCCATTTGAGCTGCAATTTATGATCCCTTTCCCAGCCACTTTATGCTACTATCATTATGGACTGAATTGGAGACTCTTTCTGGTCTCCCTCTAGTTAGTTGCCCCAATGTGAGTTGCATTAGTATTATATGGAGAGACAAGAAGCAGGGATTAAGGTACCTAAATATAAAGTAACTTTTGCGGGAAGGAAGAGTTGTTGATAGGGAGAGGATCAGATGACACATAAAGAGGAGGGGAGGGTGATAGAAAATGACTTAACAATTTTGAGACCGATAGATAATTTAATACGGTGTGTCAGTTGCTGGTTACTAAATTTTCTTACCTAAATTCTTTCTCTTATGCATAGAATGGCAAATTTTAAGAGACATGGTAAAATGACATCAAACCCCCAGAGAGAGGAAAATGACCACATTGCCTACATCACTGAAGTAAAGCTGAGAAATGGATTCATGGAATGCATTTAGTCACTTTAACAAAAGCTTGGTAAAAATAACACATGGGAAAATTAAATCTTAATAATTTACATTAAACATGCCAAAAGTGAAATTGGATACATATTTACCTAGACTACATCAAATATTCCCGATACATCAATCAATGAATGAATTCTGTCAAAGCAATATTTACCAAGCTGAATTTGCCTTATTTGCTTTTTTGATAGATAGCAATACTTTACTTCTCCTTTTATTATTAGGCAACTGATATTTAGCAGAGTAGTACCTGCAGTTCAAATTTACTAAATACATTTCAATCCACCATGCAATAAAGGGCTGTTGAACAATACTTACCTAAATGCTACATCTTCCTCCTCACTATCTTCTACATTCTATTTACCTTCTGATATGATTCAAGGGACTCAAAAAAACGTTTAAAGGCCTTCTCAGCAAATTATGTAATGTAATTGATCGAGTTTTCATTTTCCTAGCTAGCCGGCCACAAAAAAACCACTTTTATTAAAAAGTCATGATGATCTGTACCATGCTTTCATTATTTCATAGCCAATTTTACATAAGGCAATCCATGGAAATCGTGGATCCAAGGGCCTTACGGTTCTAACAACTACACTTATTATAATTAACAATAAAATATCCCTCAAAATAGACATCTTATGCAAGCAGTTGAAATAATAAAGTTCCTCTACTTAAGTGAAATGGATACTCTTAAGTTTCTGAGAGTCCTGTAGAAATGATTGCACATAACTCAGTAATGTAAAAATAATATGTAAAAGAATATTTTACCCATTAAATTCCAAAAGAGGCCACAATAACATTCGAATGCATATTCAGGAGGTCATTTCCCAAAAATTGTTCACTAGACTACATACAATTCACATATTGCACATGTGTGAGTAGAATACTTAACAGGTTAATCACAAAATGTGTGAAAATCAAACCTTGAAAATGATGGGAACCCAGATTTAAGATTTCGCTATTTTGTTGGATGGGTTGGATATGCAGGATCATCATCATGAATAAATGAAATAACTTTTTCTCAAAGGTTATTTATTAACATTTTAGATCATAAGCATTTTACGTATAAAATATTATACTCATAACAGCAAATCTGACGTTCTTGATTGCAAAACCCCAACATATATACAAAAATAAGTGCAACAAGATTGACAGCAGCCAAAAATTGCACTTGTAAAATGTGTTTTTATATTTACATGATATGGAAGACTTGAGAGGACTCAATAAGGTAGTGTTCAACATGAAAAGTTATTTATTTCATTCTAATAAATTCGACACTATTTAACACATTATTCTCAGAGATTTCACTTTTTCACAGAGCTAAAACTGGGGAAACATTTGATCACTTAACAAATGACAACAAATGGATAAACTTTTCATGCAAACACATACCAGTAACAGCACCCCAACAAGCTTCTTCGGTCCTCATAAATATAGGCGAAACACGGTTAAGTGAGCAATTGGTGTAAAAAAAAATTATGCCAAACTCCTCCAAATAAAAAACTTGAAGGCAACTTGGTGTTTTGTAAAATTTTCAACATTTAGTCACACACCATATAGTTCCCTTTTTTGAGTTTATAAAACATTATTTATGCATCTACAAGTAACCTTTCCTAGTAACCTTGCAAACACCCTTGATGGTCCAGAATGTTCAACACCTTGTGTACAACATTCTGTTAAAATATCAACAGCGATTTGTCATTGTTCCAACAGTCCTCTTTAAAAAGAGATATTCTCTAGCCACATCCCACCGAGATATGTGCAGGAAGTAAGGTAACAGAACTTGTGAGAGAGGAACATGGTGGATTCACATCATCATGCAGTTACTTCACTGCAATTTTCAAAAAACTACCCTCCTCTGGATTTCACTTGTCTTTTACAGGTCTCATAGTGTTTTTTATACATGTGTATCTCTATTTGTCTTTCCTGTGAGTCACTGTATTTGTGCCATTACTACTAGCAGACATATAACCATTGAAGACACCATTCGAGTAGCAGTTGGAGTACGTCTTGGAATATTCTGTGGTGTAGCTGGATACACCATTACCATTTGCAATTGCAGTGCCATTACTCTGCTTTGCCACGGTCTGAAAAATAAAATGCAACATCAATTAGGTCCCGTGTTTTCATGGTTCAATCAGAATAATATTTATTGATCCGGTTATACATTCTTGCCTATTTAACCCATAAGCAAATTAAAAATAACTTATGAAAATAAACTCTAGTCTTTAAAGCTTTACCAGTTCAATGTAATTAACAACCTGCATCACTACATCAAAGGCCTGCAGATAAATATTTGATAAGTAATACAGGTGTTCTTTATCCTTCATTTTCTATTACTAAATCACATACCATATTTGACGGCATACAAGACTCACCTAGATATCAGTAGGGCACCCACAAGAAAAGGTTTCAACAGTTTACGCAAAGGCATAGGTGATTTTTTTACAACTTTATAAAAAATTTACTCAATAAGAAGAGCATATGCTGTTTTGTAATGATCATTTGTGATAAAATACCATCAACTTCACTCAATATTTTTCTCGCACCAGTTTTGACATCGCAGAAGCAAATAACATGATATTCAAGTGACATAGCAGTGAATATTAAAATAATAACAATCCCAACTAAAACTTTCTTCAACTAAATAAATATTAAATATAAGTAAGCATAATAATGTAAATATATTATTATTATTAGGTAATCTACCGGTTAAGGTAGGTCTCTGGATGGACACAACCATCAAATGGAGTCAAAATTGGTAGTACTGACCAACTGAGGTAAAGATAACATTCAGCACAGAAAACTATCACATGAGATTTGAATGCTGACATATAAAACACAGAAAATTAAATTATAACTTTGAAAAAAAAAGGTACATCTTATTTGCCATCATAGGCTGTAATTTCAGGTACTCCATTTATAATCAATCTTACATATTTATAGTGGACTTGAAATTCTGGCAAATTCACATAAAACTATCTTTCATTTCTTCATTTTCAATTTGTATACACATGAAAATAATGATTTAAAAATAAGAACTTGCCGGAAGTTGAATGTATCTTTCGTAAAAAAGCAGGTTAAGTATAAAATGCTATTCCCACCCATTTTCAAGCTCCTAAGAGCAAAATTATAGACATGAATGTCAGCGACACCCTTTTCATGCTTAAAAACACAATATCAGTCCAACAAACATGTTCAACGGTATGTTGCTTCAAAATTGCAGTAAAAAATTTGAATAAGTGGTGGTAAAATGGTGCAACACAACATTATAGAGAGAGGTTGGATCTTGTCCCAAAGTTAATGTATGGAGAGTAAGGAAGTCAGGAAATAACAATATATTTTAGAGACATTTTGAGACATGAATTTAAAGCAATTAAAAATGGTGTAATTCCAACATAATATCTGTATGTTCATAAAATTTCTTAATTCCTCTTAATCCTTCCAATTTCTTCCATTCTTTTAATTTCTGAACACCAAGATTTGAGAGGAATGACTTCCAAACGAGTCAACTTAAACAGCAGCATGAAGGGTATATCAGGCAATTTTTATGGTATCATGAAAAGCTTTATTTATTCTATAAAACATAGTTGAATGCTCTGATTTTGTCACTACCACCATTCATTAGAAATCTCGAGACTAATAGCATTTAAAACACTATTTAGTATCCATGATAGAGAACACGAGAGGATTCTGCAGCACGTTGAGGTTATTATCCCACATTAATGGTTAGTAATGGAATCTGAACTCCCAAATACTCTCAATAAATCATTGACATAATGTCTTAAACACCTCTCTCAGCTCTGTTAATTTGTTTGGCATGTCCCCATACAAACTTAGTCCAATAGGACTGAGTTTAGTTATGGAGGGCAGAACAGATCTTATCAAAATTAATAACAGATGGCCATAAATATACAATGGCATCGGCAAGTAATGATTTTATCATTTATTTTCAGATACTTTCATTTTTAGCAATCATCTGATTTTTATTGAGTGCTAGAAGGCATGACATAACATATCCAGAAATATCATGTGATGAATTATTTAATAATTTCTTTCATAAATTACATTAAGCTTTATAACTAAAAAGGATATTACCCTTCTGATGTATTCTTCATCTATTTGCTTTTTATTCCCAGAACCAGGATGTATTCTCAGATTTTGATTAACCCTGTGCTCTTTACATAGAATTTTTAAAGTTTCTTTAACCTTCCAAATCAATAATATGCTTAATTTGCTTTTATATATTTTTATATAAATATGAATAATAATAATGATACTAAAGCTAATTAATATGCTAAATAAAACTGAATTTGAGCAAATTATTTCAATGACTTTATGGGATAATAAAAAAAGCCATAGACACAGTAATCAACCCGAAGGTCAGTTTGGTAGGTGATTGTAGAGTTCACCTAGTACTAAGCCTGATGGCATGTGAAATTCACACATCAGGGTAGGGGGGCCAGTGCCTTTCCCTGCACTGATTATGGTTTCCCAGGAAGATCTAGTACCCAAAAAATCACATAACTTAGGGGGAGTTGTAGGTGCCCAGAGAGGCTTGCCCAGGAATCAAACCCGGGTCCTCTGGTCAGTAGTCCAATGCTCTACCCCTTGACTACCGCGACCCACGTAAGGATAATGTACTCACAAAATAAAAAAGTAATTTCCACTTATATTTGGTCTCCTTCATCTTTCCACTTTTAATAAATCAAGGCACATAACCCATAAGTAAGAGAATAAAAATATAATTCTATCAGCCAACAGAAATTCGGATTGTAAAATGCCTCATTTGCTCAATGTAGTGGCAGGTTGTCGCAGATAATTTTATAACATGACAAAATTTAGGTTCTTCAGAGGGTTACATGTAATCGAAATTTTACTTTTCATTGACTTCCTTGAAAATATATCTAGAACTTATCAGACTGATGAAAAATTGATTTTAGCTTACCACAGCTGCAGCTCTACTTCCTTTCTCGTGTCTCTTGTAGCTGGTCTTGTAGAAATCCGAAAAAAGGAAAAGGAAGAGGATACCATGGAATCCAATCCATACCATGAATCCTTTGGGATAGTTGCATTCAATAAAAAGTAACTGGAACTGATGTACCATGATCAACACAAACTGAACCTGGAAAAGACAATTAATAGAATAAATTACAATTCACACCCATTAAAGCCATAGTGGCCATTCAACTATAATCAGATCATGCAAATTTACATTTAACGTGCAAAATACTGCCACAAAAAAGATCTCATTATGTACAATAAGAACACTAAAAGAATTTCCAGAAGAAGAGAGAAGTGGAAAGTGATGGTAGGATGAAGTACAAGCATGCATTGTGATTTAGGGAATGGGTGTTTTTGATCACAGGCATCCCCTGCCCATCATTCACTAATCCCCAATGAAGCTTCTCATGCACTTTTTAACAATGGAGCCTCCTAAGATGACCAGAAGAGAGCAATTATGTTTTTGTAAGGCTGGGTCTTCCTATGGCATTTATCTTTTGAGTGCAGATATCCAAAAAATTTTAACACCCATTAATATTGAAATAAAAATTTTCAACTGAAAAATCATGGGAATTCAATTAATTCTGATTAGTGAATCAGGGTAGAATACTATTATTGCCATTAATCGAAGGAAACTGGTGATCCAGGGCAACATCAAGATAAGATTTTTTTGTTCAAAACCACTAACAGGAAAACTGATTATCCCTCTGCCAATTTAACAAATAGTCTGCTCAAATCTAAATGCTTAAAATATGGCTATGCCGGCATGTGAAAGAAAGGTTAATCCCCAAAAGACCTTCAAAACAAAATATGCCTAAAGTATAGTTCCTTGACTCTTGGTTGAATTAGTGAATGACATTTCCTTATCCAGCCCACGAGTTTCCTGATGATTCTCAATTGAATTTTTGTGTGCTGAAAGGAATAGCTATGCTAAAGTAAAGATGGAAAGAATAATGACAGATTAAATTACAAGATAAACAACTCAGGCATTAAAAGTGTAAGCCTAAAGTGAAATTTATGAAAGTATCCGATGAAAAAAATGCCCATTTCCCTTGACCTACCATTTGAAGAGTTGTAAGATACTTTTTCCACCATATGTACTTCTGGAACTTAGGGCCCATAGCTGCAACCATGTAGTAAAAATACATTACAATATGAACAAAGGTGTTCAGCAGGGAGAAGAAAGTACTGTGGCCACCTGAAATTAAATAAGTATATTTATTAGTCGAATGAACACAGTGGCTTGGTTCTACTCAACTCATTTTTCAACCCACATCAAACAGACCAAGGTGTATTGTCTTCATTAAATTTTAATGACCAATCAAAAGTTAATTTGGTACATGAACAATTAACATGAGGAGAACAAAAACTAAACCCCATTCACAGTAGAACCTCTGCACAACAACCATCAATGTGAAATGAAGAATTGAGCATAATAAGGAGGAGCCTGCTATGGAAAGGATCACTCTCAAGGAGGGAATTGAAAATGCTCTTTCTCCCATCAATAAACAAAATGAGAATTATAAAAAGGAATTCCTTTAACTGCCTCTTTGAATTAAGGAGGAAATATTTTACATGGAATGTTCGTCTACTTTACAAATACTTAAGCAGACACAGCTTCAATATTGAACAATAAGAAACATGACATATTCATTTGTTTTAAAGGGATTATATGTACACACCTGGAGCAAATTTCATCCCAAACCAGACACTCATGGGCATGCAGCCATGATGGATAACATGGAGGTTGGACACATGATTGTTCTTTTTCCTCAAGATAAAGAACAGCTGCAAAGGAATATGGAATGAATAAGCTGACAAATGCATTTGTTAAAATTTTTTAAACTATGGAATTCATCAATGAAGCAGAAGAGTTTAAATGGCTAACTAAAATTTAATAGTTATCAATGATAATATGGACATTTAACACATTTATGAAACAGTCCATAGTAGTAACAGATTGCTATCAAAATATAGTTACATGATTTGCTAAGTTATGACGTATTTCAACAAAGTTCAATAGAATAAAATCACGTAGAAATTTAATTTCGTATTGACATTATAATCTTCTGACTTTTTTCTGCAGTAATTCAATGAATGATGAAGCAATGAAGTGAATCCCAGGTAATATGTTGATTTATCATTACTGACCGTATCAAAGAATTCTGTGAATTTGGAGAAGTAGTACCACCAGCAAGTCCGGGCCATCTGCAAATAAATGCATTTATGGTTCAAAAGATGATTCTATCAATGGCAAAAAATGATACATTAATAACATTATAATTTTGGTTATTTTATAATCACACTCAGGTAAGATTCAGGGAAAAGGATCTATTAGTAAAAAAATATTGGGAGAATAGTTAAAGATTGTAAATAATTTTTTAAAAATCAAATTTTGCAAGTTTAAAGGACAAATAGATTATCCAAAACTGCATGAATTATTCAATTTTAGAGCAAAACTAAAAGTAGCTTAAGCATTATACACACTTGCACTTGATTGCTTAAATCTCCACCCGATTATTAAGTCACAAATATAATTCTCCCAAAAAGCTGAGGAGAAATTATCACTTTACGTAAGTTTAAAATGGAATTATTTCAATACGGACATATGACGAAGAGTTTGGAAAATCTAAAATTAGAATGTACACAAATAATTATAATGCTTTTTCAAGAGTTACTAAATTTAGCCAACAGTATGGTTCTTTCCTAAAATGATGGCAGATCCGATAAATAATGCGAAATTATTCAATTCCAGAGGCCTAGTTTTCAAAATCACAAGTCACTGAAAAGCCTTTGCAGTTTACTTTTATGAACTTGCCAATGAAAATAAATACTTGAACCCTTTGTTGGCCCATCAAATGAGATATTTTATGGAGCATTAATTAGAACTTTTACACTTAATTTCAGATTATTTTTGGATGACTTGTAAATTAATCATGGCTATAAGAAATTAACACCAAATCTCTGGTGAGACAATCATCATTTTGGGGAGATACGTGTATCTTCAGATTTAAAAAAAAATGAAAAAGGAGTTTTTCATATGACTTCCCCGAAACTGGCATTTTGCGTCATCGTAAAAATGGCCGAAATGTTATACATGACAAAGGGCGATAGTTTCTTTCGTTATTGTGCACATAGGTCTGAATTTTTACGTATCGAGTTTCTCAGGATCTGAAATACAATGAAACCTTAATGCGAAAAAATGTACACCTTGGAAACAATTCGCAAGGCGATCAATGATCTATGGGTTTAAAAAAAGAAATAAAAGTAAACATGGATGCTACAATTAATTGACATCCGGAAAATATGGAATGAATATACAATATCATCGTTTTGAAGTACATATTGACGGTAAACTTAAGTTATAGTGGCCAGGCAGTTTTTAACGGAGGGAATATATGACTGTCTAGGAGAGTCCATTTCCACGAGAGAAAGAAGAGAGAGAAAAATCAAATGAAAACGAAACAGGCGATCTACGCCGCAAGAATGATGCTGTTATTTATTGTCCTCATGATACTACTTAATAGAATCGCCACGAAAATGTTGCCGGGCGAATTGATAAAGTTCGATTTTAGTTTGTCTGAGATATATTCCCCCCATCGACGTAAAATGGGGGTAAACCAGAAAAAAATTGACGATATCGACATCTAAATCTATATAAATCGCTCAATATACCTTAAGCATATCCTCTTTAACTTCGATATGATATTGAAGAACGAAGGTCGCTTTTGAAAATAGAAAACAGATCGAACATCTCAAGTTTTTTAAATACAATTTCACATTTGCGTCGGAAAATTGACACGAGACTATTTTCCCTTAAATTAAGTTCAGCAATCAGCCAGAATATTCAAAGCGGAATCCGTCTGGGAGAATGAAGAAATAGCCAAAAAAATTACACTGATAAATGCTCTTATTTGCAGAGAAAACTCGTATCTGGCCCAGGGTGGAGATCAAGTGGAGACAATTAAGAGAGTAATTACGGCAGCTCCTCCTTACTACCGAAAGTGACGGTCATTTATTGTACGTCCACCCAGCCATCGTGGTCGGACGAATACCGGCCGCCTCCACCAGTGAGTGACACACACCACAATGGGGCCTGCGTTGAGAGGTGGGGGAGGAATGGTGGGGGGAGGAAGGGTGGATGGCGGGGAAGGAGGGAGACACCACGCGAAGGGAGGAGGGCTCTCCACACGTCTCCATCCCGAAAAACCGTAAGCATCAGCCCCATGGTTTGACAGCTGATTTCGGGCGGGGAAGGAAGAGTCGGCGGCCGCTTAATCCGGAGGGTCAAGGGCAGCGCGCTGCCTTGCCGCGTTACGACCCCAGTCGCCGGCCCACTCGCGCACTCCCTTGTTACGTAAGGACAACCTTGGGCTTAATGTGGCTTTTCGGATGAAAGGATCACGACTCCCCCGCGCTGCGTGGGAATTCAACTCCACGGAAAACTCCCACCCCCTAACAACTCTCACGATATGCAGGCGATTGTATAGGAGATAATCTAATATTTGTGTGGTGTTATTGTTCCGGGATGTCATGGGAAAAAAACGGCCGGCGGGGACACCAAAAGGGGACTTAAAAAAAATCTCTTCCTCTTCATGGGGGTTAGGATTTGACAATATCGCCTTTCCAGATATTTCACAGGACAAAATTGTATGATTCACTTTTTCCTTTCCATTAGTCCCAGAGTATGACCCCTCGACAGACAGCAATTCCTTTATCCCTCGGTGTGGCCACATGATTTTTCCCGAAGAACACACCGACGCTCAAAAGTATTCGTATTAATATTTCGGTATCTTTATTTTACAGATAATCCCTCATCGCTTTGCGCGCCAATGGAATCGCTGAAGTCGTTCCGACTTACGTTACAGTTATTAACAGGGTCCGCGCGATCATTTATGGGAATCTACTGGTTAAAGGTTACTTTTGTAAGGATACAATACCAACCACCGCTACAACTTCGAGCAACATCTATTACGACACAAAGCATGACAGCCTACACTATAAATACCCTTCCTCAATTCCGAATACTTCGCCTCTCTTCATTCCGTCCAACATGTTATGCTTTTCCTCCCACTACGTCGCCTGTTTAACGTTCTTTCTTGTCACGCTAGACGAATTACGGCAAATATGACCCGATCCCTCGAATATAGTGAACATTGGTTCACATTGGGGAATTCCCGATTCTCATATAAAATCCTCGAGTTTGAAAAATATTCGGCCCTATCCCTCGCTTCTACCCGTATTTTCGGAGAAATTGAACGATTCCCGATATATTTCCCCGATTATTCCGACTGGGTGGCCACCCAGTCCCATGACCCACGAGAGCCCGTGATATTTAATTTAGAGTGAACTTGTGAGCGGGGTCACCTAACTATACACAACAAGTATTATTGCTATAGTATATAAGAATCAGAATCGAAAGAAGCTTCATAATAACCATTAATGTAACGGAAGGGAAGAGGACAATTACTGACAATGAGAACGGAGTCCTGCTGGTGAAGAAGAGAAGCAAGTCGGGCTACGAGTTCCAGGAAAGCACTCTTCGTGTTTCCTTCTAGCTTCCGGAGCATTATTAAGACACATCAAAATAGCAACCGGTTAAATCACCATGGTTAAAATTGGAATCACCCCCTCTCTTGAGTGACTAAGGAGGGTCCACCATCGTACAAGCGCCCACAACAGCATGAATTAATACCTCTTTACATTAGGTTTGACCGTGACAAAACTTTCCGTCGCCTGCCTATTCTTAGGTAAAAAAAATCTCAATTTTCACAACTTGATTAGATTCTTGCGAGCATCTTATCGCTGAAAATAAATTGCTTTTCGCAAGTTTATAAATTAAGAAGCGCGTCATGCTGATGAATCGCCAAATCGGAAGCTGCTGCGAAAGCATTCAACCAGCGCGAAATCACAAAGGATCGTCCGTCCGTCCCTCCCCCTCCAGAATCCGCCAGGAAAACATTTTTCCCGAACGGAAAAGCAGCGCGCGAGATTTCCTCCTTTCACGACCTTTCACTTGTCTCCTTGACACTCGCAACAAAAGACTGTTCTCCTTAATAATGACGGTTTGTCTCGACAAGAAAACATTCGGGATTACTTCGCGAATAGATGGAGAAATGTTCCTTCTTGGGAGGGCAAAGGAACACATCAAAACCCCAAAAATATTTCTTGAAATATTTGCTGTGATCAATAAAAAAAAGTCCCGCGGATTCACGAATGACAACTATTAAGTATCGCACTCGGCAGAGTCACTATGCTTTCGATTCCGAGCATGGTCATCGGGTGATAAAATAAATTCACCAAATCGAGTCATGAAGTCGGGACTATCCCATCAGATTCCGTGCGCTGAATCGATGTGAAATTTGTGGGTTTCTGGCGTCACAAAATCAGGCCATTTTCACATGAGATTGCCCCGCGTAAACATTTTATCCCTTCTTAATTGTTCTCCTCTCTACCGATGGCTGGCGAGCGAGCATCCTTCGTCTCATTCGCCCACTTGGGTCCTAGATCGAAGGAGCACGATGGAGGGTTTGTACCCGATAGGCAAAGCAAGACCCTGATAACCTTCGCATTTCACGTTAACCTTGAGAGTGGTACATACGTCAAAACTGAAACCGACTTCCCTTCACGCGCACATATAGGAACGTGAGTTGTGGGGGAAGGGCTAGATCGCTACCCCTGGTCTTCCACGACCAAGGCCAACGGCATCTGGATTATTTCTTCGGAATAGAGAAGGACGACAAGGAACTGTTTCTCGGGATAATGGTGGCAGCTGGACTGACGTAGTCAACCTGAAGGCACAACAACCTGACCTCTCGCCTGGAATAGCTGGCAGATACAACTTCTTCCGGTAGCTTGAATTCGAGAAGTTAAACACCAGTAACGTTCACAGTACATGCCCACATTACATTGGTAGTTTTTTTCGAAATCATAACATAAAAATAGTCCACAAAAAATATGCTCCTTAACCGGGCAAGTATTTCGAAACATTCGAATGGCATTAATACATTCGTAGAGGAGACCATAAGGGGAAGTTGAGGGATACTGAACATCGTAAGGAATCATTTTTCCTTCGCATGATTCCTGATCATAATTTCGGGAAACAAGAGGCTTAACCATTCAAACCAAGGGCACATGAATTATTATCATATTTCGTTCTTCATTTCATGGATGATAAGTTGCTTAAGATGGTTTCCCTTCCGACGGTCGATCTTAACACCGGGGGATTGCAAAGCAATACGGAGACGTGAAGCGCACCGTCATGGCTGACTCCATTCAAAACACTAGCCGTGAACACTAAAACGGAGGCATCTAAATTTAGTTTGGGGAAGTGATTATTATACACATCACCAAAATTATAACTTTTTATTCACATTAATTTCGTTCACTAAAGAATTTTTCATTAGCTTCTCCTTCTGCGATCTAAACCAGACTGAATAACATCGATGTAATCGGATTTATGTTCGAATGAATCCGTCGCAGCGAGGGCATAGAAATGATTTCATTCACATGGTGCCCATAGAAAAAGGTTGTGACTGCAGCCGCGGAAAGTATTAGGTTATTTAAAAGACAAAAGAATTCATGAAATTTTATTGTAATCATTGATCCTGGCAACGAGGGATACGTTTGTAGACAAGACTGTAAATTCAATTAATATATTCCCATAGAGGAAAGTACGAACCAGGATTCTGTTAGGAAAAATATGATATAATGTAAAACATTTGTTTACATGGACAATCAAGTATTATTAAATATTGTAAGTTGGTTTGTATCAATCCATCATAGAGCTGTATAGGACATTACAATTGTGTGAATTTCGAAAAGAGAAAGTCACGTAAGTAGAATTAGTCTTTCGGTCTAAAAAAATATTGACTTCCTCCAATGACATCGATTAATTTCGATAATTTTTAAGGCACTCACCTTTACCACTATAACCCAGATTATTTAAGATTTTAAAACGTACAAAAATGTTATTATAGATAATAAACTGAAAGATCCAACGTGGGTATTTTGTCACAAGTCTCCATTATCTTCGGTGCAGGATATTTAATTTGCTCAGACAAACGTAAATATTAACAACGGAAACCATAATGTTTAAGCGCTAAGCAGAAGAACTTCGTAACTCCAGTTAATGGCGTTACCGCATCGATAATGACGAATAGCGAGTGTCTCGGATTCGTAATTTCATGATATTCAAGAATTACTGTGGGTGTTAAGTTTTATACCAAATGTTATTAATGGGGGAATAGCGTTATTGCTCAGTCACGAATTTCAATCAAACAATGTGACGGACAATTCTGCCTAACAATATGCAATTATTTCTGAGAATCTTCGCCATCAACGGGCTTTTATTGGTAGTAGGAAAAACCAAGTGCGCACGACAATCACGAATATAAGCGTCGCTTCTGTTACACATCAGGTGCCGTATGGAAAATAAAATCCCGATGTTGCCAACGTATCTAGTGAGAAGCGAAAGACTAGAAATTGCGAATATTTGAATGAAATCGTCACACTTCTGAGTAACGGAAGTAAAGGCCGAAGGCAGAATACAAATTTAAAACCATTTCATCCAGGTATTGTTCCGAGATAACTGTAATGA